>JARYGA010031883.1:0-89159 GCA_030545235.1 Helianthus tuberosus
AAACCGGTACTAAAAGCTCTTGTGTCCTTGGACGACCTCGGTATCTTACCAACGCTATACTACACTCAACGATGGGTGCACTTGCCCATATGTGTGTTTAGTGTTAGTGAAATATCGTGTTTTATAAATTTAAAACTTGGCTAAAATAAGTGTTAAAAAGGGCTTAAAATATACACCTAATATATATAACACTTTCACGCACATCAAGTTTTTGGCGCCGCTGCCGGGGACACAAGGATTTTAAGAAAGTTTAAAATCGACGGCCTAATCAGTTTTTCAAAAACCTTTTCAAACGCGCGCGCATTTTTCTGCATTTTAGTTTAGTTTGCATTTACAGTAGCCTGAACACGGGGCCGTGCTCACTGAACACGCCCCCGTGCTGCATATTTTTAGTTAGATACCCAGATACAGAGTCTGAACACGGGGCCGTGCTCACTGAACACGCCCCCGTGCTCAACGTGACCAGTAACTTTAATTAAAACGCCCAGATACAGATCCTGTACACGGGGCCGTGTTCACCAGACACGGGGCCGTGTCCAGCCTTCTGTTTCAGTCTTTGTTTTCATTTTCTGGTCCCGAGACTCAGTTGTGGTCTGCTGAGTGATTCTTATGGATCAATACTCAGGAGGTTACAACTACACCTATGATGAGGATGATTATAGGGGTAATTATTGCACTAATTGTCGTAATACACGTTCGATTCAAAATAATCACTCGTATCAACCATCCAATTCATACGCTTACTATAAGGAGCCCAGGTACGAGCCATCAACTTCATACACATCCTATGAAGACCAAAGGTATGAACCTCCTCCCTCATACTCATATTTTGATGAACCAAGGTATGAGCCTTCTTACTCATACTTTGAGGAACCAAGATATGAGCCACCACCTTCATATGCTTATTATGAGGAACCTTGGCGTGAACAACCCACCTCATATGAGTATTATGAAGAACAAAATTACGAACCTTATCCATCATATGCTTACAATGAAGGACAATGGTGTGAACCATCAGCTTCATATGGGTATTATGAGGAACAAAGGGTCGAACAACTGGATTCAAGCTTAGAAAATAATGATTCTTTTTCTATAACCGAAGTGACCGATAGGATATTAGAACACATTAGAGTTATCGATCGATGTATAAAAGAAGCTCGCGCAAGGGAAGAGGAGTCCCGCGCAAGAGAAGAATTAAAAAAGGAAGAGATAACTAAAAATGAAAAAATGGAAGAACAAATAAGTGAAAAACCGACACATGAGTTAAACAACGAAAAAGGTGAGTCCAACAACATTAAAATCCAAGAAGAGCCTAATTTTGAAGAAATTAATCTCTTGACACCTTCTTTCGAAAATCATTGTTTAATACCCACTCATGCTAAGTTTTTAAAAGAGTTAAACACTAACACTAAAATTGACGAAACGGTAAGTGTTAAGTTAACTAATGATCAAACTTCGCTAATAAAAGAAGTCCCATTTGAAATTAACATCACACCGGTTCCATGTTTCTTTCAAAATTCGTTTATTAGTAATGTCACAATCGATAAAGATCTTTGTGTTAACATAATGCCTAACTACATTTTCGAAAAATTAAGTATTAGTGATTTTTCTCCACTTCAAATACCCATTTTTCTATCCAATCGGAAAGTAATAAAATCAATCGGTATAGTTGAAGATGTCTTGGTTCAAACAAATCAAATGGTAATCCCAACCGACTTTGTCATCCTCGATGACGCTCCTCTAGTGTTGGGACGACCATTTGTAAAAACTCACGAAGCTTTGAAAAACCGGAAGTTCAACAATTTACCTCTTCAATTAGGGGCATTTAAAAGAAGTGTCGATCTCGAACGATCAATGAAATATCCATTCGGCAATAATGACCCCCTAATTGAAGATGAAGATGAACCACCCGATACAAGTGAAGAAATTGACCACTTTGTTGAAGAAGAGGTCGCCATAGAACAAACTTTTAAAGTTCTTGATCAAAACGAGCAACCAAATAAGGAGTCTCCTAAAGACCCACCACTTGAGCTCAAAGAACTTCCAAAAGGTTTGGAATATGCTTTTCTAGACAAAGATGGTAAGTTACCTGTAATTATTTCGTCTAAATTAGATAACTTAGAAAAAGAAAAACTAATTAATCTTTTGAAAAATCACAAAAATGCAATAGCTTGGAAACTTGTTGACATAAAAGGAATTAGTCCTTCTATGTGCACACACAAAATTTTGATGAATGATGACTACAAATCGGTCATACAACCACAACGTCGAGTAAATCCAAATGTTCAAGAAGTGGTTAAAAACGAAGTCATCAAATTACTTGACGCCGGACTTATCTATCCTATTTCCGATAGTCCTTGGGTAAGTCCCGTCCAAGTAGTTCCAAAGAAAGGAGGTATGACGGTAATTACTAACGAAAAGAATGAATTAATACCAACGAGAACCGTCACAGGATGGAGAGTATGTATAGATTATAGACGATTAAATGAAGCAACAAGAAAGGATCATTTTTCCTTTACCCTTCATTGATCAAATGTTAGAAAGATTATCCGGTCATAAATTTTACTGTTTCTTGGATGGTTTTTCAGGTTACTTTCAAATCCCGATAGCACCCGAAGACCAAGAAAAGACAACTTTCACATGTCCCTATGGAACTTTTGCTTATCGACGCATGCCGTTTGGTCTATGTAATGCCCCCGCAACATTCCAATGTTGCATGGTAGCCATTTTCCATGACATGATAGAAAAGACAATGGAAGTCTTCATGGACGACTTTTCTATCTTTGGGGATTCATACGACCAATGCCTCGATAACCTTGAACGAATGCTATCCCGATGTGAGGAAACTAACCTCGCCCTTAATTGGGAAAAATGCCATTTCATGGTAACGGAGGGAATAGTACTCGGTCACAAAATCTCAAGCGAAGGAATGGAGGTGGATCGAGACAAAATAGATACCATTTCTAGATTACCACCTCCATCCTCCGTAAGAGCTATAAGAAGTTTCCTAGGGCATGCCGGATTTTATAGGCGGTTTATCAAAGACTTTTCAAAGATCTCAAGGCCTCTAACAAAATTACTTGAAAAAGATGCTCCTTTCATCTTTGACAAGGATTGCAGTCAAGCATTTCTAACCCTAAAGGAAATGCTAGTCAATGCACCTATCATGATAGCACCTGATTGGAAATTTCCTTTCGAAATCATGTGTGATGCTAGTGACTTTGCAGTTGGAGCTGTCTTGGGACAAAGAAAAGAAAAGCATTTCCACCCAATATATTATGCTAGTAAAACACTTAACGATGCACAAGAAAATTACACAACAACTGAAAAAGAGTTACTAGCTGTGGTATTTGCTTTTGATAAATTTCGTTCTTATCTTGTTCTTTCTAAAACTATAGTCTATACAGACCATGCAGCCATTCGATATCTCTTTAAGAAGCAAGACGCAAAACCACGTTTGATTAGGTGGATTCTACTCCTCCAAGAATTTGACATTGAAATCAAGGACAAAAGAGGAGCAGAAAATACCGCAGCAGATCATCTTTCACGCTTAGAAGACCCAGCTTTGGAGGCAACCAGGGACGAGCAAATCAACGAAAAATTTCCAACTGAGTCCCTGGAAATGGTGGAATATAGGGAAGAACCATGGTAAGCCGACTTTGCTAACTACCTAGCTAGCGGTATAGTCGCAAAAGGTTGGCCACATCATCAAAGAAAAAAATTCTTTGCCAATGTGAAACACTACTTTTGGGAAGATCCATATATTTTCAAAATGTGTGCCGACCAACTCGTCAGACGATGCGTACATGGTAGTGAAGCACGAAGAATTCTCCGCCATTGTCATGAAGGTCCATACGGAGGACATCATGGTGCTGCCAGTACCGCACGAAAGGTATTCGATTCAGGATTTTATTGGCCAACCATTTACAAAGATGCTCAAAATCTTGTAAAGACATGTGATGCTTGCCAAAGAACAGGTAATATTTCTTCCAAAAACGAAATGCCACAAAATGGCATTCTTGTTTGTGAAATTTTTGATGTATGGGGACTCGACTTTATGGGACCTTTCCCACCATCAAAAGGAAACAAATACATACTTGTGGCAGTAGATTACTTGTCTAAATGGGCCGAGGCCGAGGCGCTTCCAACAAATGATGGAAGAGTAGTAGTAAGATTTCTGAAAAAATTATTCTCTCGTTTTGGCACACCTAAAGCTTTAATAAGTGATAGAGGTACCCATTTTTGCAACCATCAACTTGAAAATTTTTTAACAAGATATGGGGTCTATCACCGGGTTTCGACAGCTTATCACCCTCAAACAAACGGACAAGCCGAAGTGACTAATAGAGGGTTAAAACGCATTCTCGAAAAAACCGTAGGGTTAAATAGAAAGGAATGGGCTGATAAATTAGATGATGCTTTATGGGCTTTTCGAACTGCTTATAAAACAACGATAGGTACAACCCCATATAAGCTAGTCTATGGAAAAAGTTGTCATTTGCCAGTAGAAATTGCACACAAAGCCTACTGGGCAATCAAAAATGTAAACTTAGATCTAGAATTTGCTGGTAAAAATCGGTTTTGTCAAATAAATGAATTAGACGAGCTTAGGAATTATGCATACTCAAACTCCGAGATTTATAAGGAAAGAATGAAAAATTGGCATGACAAACATATTAAACCTAATGAATTTCGGGTAGGAGATTTAGTTCTTTTGTTTAATTCACGACTTCGATTGTTTCCTGGTAAATTAAAGTCTAGGTGGTCAGGACCTTTTTCCGTCACCCACATTTTTCCACACGGTGCAGTAGAAATTAAACCTCGAAATGGGCCACCATTTAAAGTCAATGGCCAACGGCTGAAACTCTATCAAGGATTTATTGAGGATGAGGAAGAAGAGATCTCGCTTCAAACCGTGGAAGAATAAAAAACATCATGCCTGGTAAGTTACGAACGATTGAGACGACAAAATAAAGCGGTAAGTTTTCTAAACCATAGCTTATGGGAAAAAGGGGCACTCACACGCGCACAAAAAAAAAAAAAAACTGCTCGGCACGAGGCCGTGTCCGCTGGACACGGGTCCGTGTTCGCGCTGCAGACGGGATAAAACCCCTTTTTCAAAACAGTTTCTTCATTCCACACGCCCCGTTTCCCCACAAAAGCTCTGGTTCCAGGCGATTTTTCGCGAAATTTCGACGTCTCTTACCGATCTAACAACGTCAAGGTATGATTCTATCACTCTTAGTAGTTAGATTAGTTACTTGCATGTAGTTAAAACACCACAAATTTGGGGAAAAATCTAGGGTTCTTGATGTTCATCCGGATCGAACCTAAAATTTTTGCCTAAATCTGTTTGCATTTAGTTAGATTAGTGTTAAGGGAAGTAAATACACTTAGATTGTTCATAGATTCACCCGATTTCTTACAAAAACCCCAAACCCTTGTTCTTGAACCGAAAAAGATAAAATTGATAGGGTAAATGGGATATTTTGGGAAAAACGGTGTTTAGGGTTTCATTTTCGGGGGAAACCGGGTCGAAAAATGAAGTTTTTGAGTAACAGACCTCTGGACACGGGGCCGTGTCCGCTGAACACGGGGTCGTGTCCAGCCCGCTGTTTGCAGTTTTGTCCGAAAACACTTATGTTTCGTACTAAATTTTGGTGTATTCTTTCAGATGGCAAAGTTCACAAGGTTCAATGCAAGTGAGCTTGATGCAAGGGCAAGGTATGAGGTTCTTCAAACAAGACCCGAAGAGTACCCCAGGATAGCTTGCACGGATCTGTTAACCTTGGTAAACCAGCTGAACCGATTCAACAACATCGTTACGGGACAACTAGCTGTTGCATTAAACACTAGGCTTCGGTCGGTGCATCAATGCACCATGGAGTTCTACAGTACCTTCAACTTCAATTCAAGGTGTGACCCATTCGACCATGAAGGGGTTGTATTTCGGTGTGGAGGGACAACGTACTCGATCTCCATGGCACAGTTTGGAGCCATAATAGGTCTATACCAAGAAGAGGAATCGGGAAAAGAAGAAAATACCGGAGGATTACGAGACTTGGAGGGAAATGAAAGACAAGCCGCATGGGCTCAAATCGGTGAAGGAATCTAAGACCCTCGTAGCACCAAGAGTACGAAGCTAAGGGATCCGCTCTATCGCTACATTCACAGGATCCTCACCTACTCTCTGAACCAACGTCACGACAGTAGCGGTGTTGTAGGGTTGAAAGATTTGGTTGTCCTCCACTGTATCCACAACCAAAAGCCTCTCGATGTTCCGTATCTCCTGTTGAGAAACATGCATCTCAACCGCCTTGCTCGAGCTCCAACGCCTATCTTCTTCGGAGGATGGGTGTACCGTCTTTTTAAGCATTACACGCAAATTCCAAGAGCCTTTGAAAGAAGCCCATGGTCGGGACGAGTTGACTACCACATTTGCCGAGCCATGAACTTACTTTATGAGGCGGAAGACGGAACAGTGAGTTTCCAAAGAACGCAAGGCTATGCATGGAACCCACAGGAGGCCCTAGTTCTCCACGCACCACCTCCCCACCACCAGTATCCACCCCATGGCGATCCGGGTCAATCCTCCTCACAAGGAGGCGGTTTTCCTAATTTTCAAAGCTTACATGATCTTATGCAGGAAAACCTCATGTGTACCAGGAACGCCTACAACCTCGCCAACAACACATACCACCGGGTCGGAGCTATTGAACGCAACATCAACGATATACAAGACGATATCAGCAGCATCCGGGAGTACATGGCGGGGCATGGGGATGGAGGTGATGATAGCGATGAAGATATGGAGTAGAAGGTTTGGAGGAGCAGGAGCGGGTTGATGGCGAGCCCACAGGTTTAAGTTCCTTTATCTATCGAACAATTGGTGGCCTGCGTGCCAGAAGTGGAACAATTTACTTTCCTTGCAACACTTTTATTTTCCGTTTTATTTTTCTTTTACTTTATGCTTGGAACAATTAACTGTGGTAATGTAGGATGTTTGTGTTGCTTGGTGTGGTATTAAGTGATGAAACAGGTACAAACCAAGGCTTGGGGTGCTAAGCCTCAGCACTTATAGGGCCAGGATGGAAAAACCGGAGGAAGAAACCTGTTTTTCAGGCTTTCAGACTGTCCACACGGGGACGTGTCCAGCCAACACGCCCCCGTGCTCACCTCCCAGACCTGCTGTTTGGCTTCTGTTCTGCAGAATTTTGTCAGACACGTGGCCGTGTCCAGTGAACACGGGGCCGTGTCCACCTTCTGTAAGTTCTTGTTACTGGCACCTGAACACGGGGTCGTGCCCACTCAACACGGGGCCGTGTTCAGTGCCCAGTAACACAATTTTTTGCTTTTTAAACACTATTTTACACATCTAATCAACCTAAAAATTTATTTTTGGGACACATTGAGGACAATGTGTAATTTAAGTGTGGGGGGGATGCTAAAACCTTGAATTTTGCAAGTCCTAAATACAAGCCTTACACAAAACTCTATTGGAACCGCTAATCACCCCAAAAATTTTTCAAAAATTTCATCTTTTTTACTTGTCTAGGTTTAACTCGGAAAATTCAAGTTCTCAAAAAGGTTATATTTTTACAAATTTACAACCGATAGCGTAGTGATAAAAAGAACCAACATAAGAAAATTATGAAAAGGCATAACAAACTTATTTAAAATTTGATTATATATACTTGATCACATAAAAACCCATTCCCACAAAAGTGAGTTTTGAGCCTTTATTGAGCACACAATTACATATCATTTGACTAAATGCTCATCTTTCGTTTCTTGTGTGAATAGCCGCTTGGTTCTTACGACTCTAGAACTTGCCATGACAATACATTCCCGGTCCTTATCAACTTAAACCCGAGTAAGTAAATGATGGAGGCATTAGGACTAACCCTTTTTATTTCTACACCATTATTTTTCTTTTTCTTTTACCACCTGCCCAAAAATCCCCCTAGTTAGCCCCTTTGAGCCTAAACCTTTTCGTTTCATCAGCCAAACAAAAAAAAAAAAAAAAACCCTTTTACCCACCAAAACCTTTTTCATTTTTAACCCTTTATTTTAGTAACAAGTTCGGTTCTTCGTTGAAAAAAAAAAAGTGATAATGATGAAGCAAAAAGAAAATAAACAAACAAGTTAATCAAAAACAACTTAGTTTGAATAAAAGCTTCATCAAAATAAAAGATTGCAAAAAATACGAAAACCGACACTTGTTACGCTTTTAGCCCTTTTTCTACTAACCACTAACCCAACCACCTGCCTTTAACCCTAGCCTAACCCTTAACCCACAAAGTCCTCTTGATATTTACAAAGGTATAAAAGTTAAAAAGGAGGAGGATTGATTTCTTGGCAAGCCTATGGTAGGAATAAGTTCCATGCCGCTCTCGAGTGATTCACTAAAAATACACCTTCGGCCGAGTGTGAGTGATTTCCCCGTGAGGTATGTGAACTTGTATATAAATAGAATTTTAAAAAGGCATGTTATGCCCAAATAAGTAATTTCTTTTATGAAAAGTTCTAAATAAATTATTACGAATAGAGTTGTAAATAAATAAAAATAAAACCCAAAATGATCTTGGAAATCCCGACACTCTACGACAAGCCCAAAACCTTCTCTTCTACCTATTCCATTTGGGAGTGTAAGCCACATATTAAAGAGTTTTGCTTGAGGACAAGCAAAAGTTCAAGTGTGGGGGTATTTGATGTGTGTAAAATGCAACATATAAATTACATCAAATGAGGCATAAAACTAACCCTTTTTAAGTACTAATATTGGAAAAAGAGTGTTTTTGTCTTCCTTTTGTATTTTCAGGATTAAACAAGCTCAAAAACGCAAAAGAAGCAAAAAGACAGCTAAATCCAACACAAATACAAGAAAAGGAATAGTAGTGGACTGCCCGACCCCTCAACGGCACCTTCCAAAGCAAAATAGAGAAATCAGAAGACTGAACACGCCCCGTGCTCAGCCAGCACGGGGCCGTGCCCAAGAAGCAGCAGAAAAGACAAACCTATAGAAGCTTCTATTGCCCACCACGGGCCGTGCTCAGCGGACACGGGGGCGTGTCGAAAGTACAGCAGGCGCATTTATTGTAATTGCGAATTACAATTAATGAGGAGAGAGATTGTCAGACAGACACGGGGCCGTGCCCAGCGGACACGGGGCCGTGTCCAGCTCTCTGTTCAGCCTATAAATAGGAGTGCTTGGATTCATTTCATCTCATCCCTTGGCACACCACCTCTCTCACACTTCATCCACCACCCACCACCATCACAACACCATCATCCACCACCATCATCCATTGTCCATCGTAGAGTGTGTGAGTCGTCTCGGGATCCAAGATTGATCGTAAGAGTTCTTGACAATCAAGGCCATGTTTGCCTAAGTCTCTTACATCACTTGGTGAAGACAAAGTGTCTAGTATAATACTTTTTATTTCTAATCTTTTGCACTTTTTATTTGGTTTTGTATTAATGACTTTAATAACTAGTTACTTATGTTGAAGGTGATCTTTCCTTATCGTTTGTCCGTGGTGTCTTGACATTATTTTACTGTCTATATAAAATAAAGGATTTTCACCATTCATATCTCCACGGTCTATATGGAGATATGTTGGCTACCTGGTCGGGGGTTAAGGGAACGGTTTGGTAAAGGTCTTGCCATTGTTCAGCGTTTAGAGGTCCTGCAATGGACCTGGGTCAAATTTAGTAGGACCTCCTTCAATACTTCACGGTATTGGATGGCGGGGGTCCAAACTCTTTGATCCCCTCATAAGTTAACTACTATTAATACTATAACCCGGCTATTTAGGACTGTATCCCTGCTGACTCAGACTACTTAGCCGAGGGTAACGTCACCGCCAAAAGCGGGGCCTACCACAATACTGCATTAATAACTTAATTCATTATCTTCCAATAATCCACCCTTTTAGGATTGTATCCCTGCTGACTCAAACTACTGGGGTGAGGGTAACGTCACCTTCAAAAGAGGGGCCTACTACAATAACTAAGATAATCTCTTAATTATGTGCAAAAGTGCGGAAATAATCAAAGGTTATACTAGATACGAGTCGAAACCAAGTGATTCATCTTGTCTATCTGTTTTTCTTTTATTTTTATTTTCAGCATTTTAGTTAGTTTTTAATTTTCTTAGTTTAAAACATTTTTCTAAACTTTTATTTTGGTTAGACGTTGAGGATAAACCGGTACTAAAAGCTCTTGTGTCCTTGGACGACCTCGGTATCTTACCAACGCTATACTACACTCAACGATGGGTGCACTTGCCCATATGTGTGTTTAGTGTTAGTGAAATATCGTGTTTTATAAATTTAAAACTTGGCTAAAATAAGTGTTAAAAAGGGCTTAAAATATACACCTAATATATATAACACTTTCACGCACATCAGTCCTCAATCCTCATGGACTACCTACAAATAAATCATCTATGCATAAACATTAAGTTCCATGATATCAAAATTATTTGTATCACAAGTTTAACAAATACATATCGAGATGAATGGATAGGGCTATGCGATGGATGCACCAATACAATCTTGAATTGTAGAAAATAAACCATATGGTCTTACCAAGTTTTCATTTTTTTATTGGTACTTGAACGTTTACCTCACACCATTCTGGTCCAATCTCTGTACCACAAACTAGATCATTTGGGTCCAAGCTCTGGATCCTTCCTCTTGCAACAGTCTCGGTAGAGTTTAGAATGCTTTTGAGAAAAGCTTCATATCTAACCTAGATTTTAGTTTTCAACAAATATTTATTAAACTCTAGTCATAATAGTGCAAATAATCATTTTACAAAAAAAATTAATAAAGTTTTACACTAGCAGGAAAACATTTTTATAGAAAAACTAAGAAAAATTGGGTTTTAATAATCCCACGTTTACAAACACGTTTTGTTTATTAAACATGTTAGGCTATCAACCAAACTTATGAAGAACCCTTTTATTTCAATGTCATGTCCATAACTGCCACTCTTAGAATGTAGAATCTCAATTGGGTCAAATGACAAGTCATTACTTAAAAAATAGATTATGTTGTAATAATAACGTTTTCTAGTTGATATTTACAAAACGAAGAAACAAGTGCTCATGTGTCAAGCCAAGCTAGCCCTTTTCAGCCTGTAAGAAAATAAACAGTGTCAAATAGGACCCGTTTTGACCCGTTAACCAATCCGCCCATCAAGCCACCTCTAACATTCTAAGATACCAGCACTTGAAATTATTTACAACATTGCATAAAAGCATTTTTATCTAATCAACTTAAGAAACTCAAACCAGAAAGTAATGACACGCTTAAGCTTCATATTGTAGAATAAAAAAAATGTATAACCATCTATGTCAACACAAATATCAGATATTAACAACTCGATAAAACAGAAATATACACATTGGTGGAAAAACATACAAATTTTCATCATCAGCAGGCCTTCGATTTCAGTCACAGCAAGCAGGTCAGCAGTAGTGCAGTACGCACAGCCTTCGTTTATGTTGTTGTCGATTGTCGAACATATCGAATTCATTTATTCAGTTATATGTCGAATTCATTTATTCAAAGCAGGATTGATTTTCATCTTTTCGATTTCAATTATATATGTCGAATTCATTTATTTAGTTAACTTATGTCGATTTCGGATTTCAGTTCATTTATGTTGTTGTCGAACATTATTTAGGCGTTAATGACTTAATGGATCCTAAACAACCATCCGGATGGCAAAAACGTCAAAAGAGGAAACGACAAGATGAATTGGTGAAGTCCCAAAAGGGTGCTATGCAAAAAAATTTGACGGTATGTCATTCATTCGAATACTATATTTTGTATTTTGTTAATTGCATTGTTTATCGAATGCTATATTTTTGTCAACGGTTCAAAGTTGTATGAAAAACTAGTTTAAATTTTTTATTTAGTTAAGACCTAAGGGCACGTTTTTCGAGCTCGAACAGGGTACATGAATTCTCAGGGCCAGCCCTGAAAATAATCTTTGAACTAAATAAACCATAAACAAGAAATTAACTAGCTACAAGGCATATACTATTCCATAACCCTTGGTAACACCATACTCCTGGTCTCCAAAGTAAACGCAATAGTTCTATTTATTGTAATACTAATGAAACTAGTTTTGGTCTAAAGCATCCTTGTAAAATTTATATAACTTTGAACTACGCATACTTAACAAAATGATTATAAAAAAAATACGATATTATGTGTGTTGATCAAGATTATAAAAAAAAGGATTATTACCATAACAATCTTATTTTTTTAGAATGGCTAACTCACACCCCCCTTTAAACCTAATCACTAGTTAACCCGTTGATCATGAATCAAAGTATCAAAATGTATGATAATTACTTGTACAATTTACACATTTTCTTTCATACATAAACCAAGAGATGCTTACGTGTATAGTAACGCTAAGGCAGCGATTCCGCAAATACGGTTGGGGCAGATTTAAGTCGAATTCATATAAACAAGCTAAATTTGAACTGTAGCTCGATTCAACTAGACTCTCTATTTAGAAAAAAATAAATATTAATTAAGAAATTTAAATCATACAACAGTCGTTCATACATGGTAAAATCAGTACAAAAAATTATGGATTCGACCAATAATAGAGAAAACAAACAAGAGAAAACATAGTTGAACATCATATAAAAACAGAATAGAGAGATGACCATACCAACCAAATTGATTCAACGATGGAAGCCATTGATAGAAGGGAGGTCGATTGAGTGTGTCAAAAGACATCGCTTCTGCTGATGGTCATTTCAGATGCCTTTTAGCCTACATAGAAAATGAAATCTTAAGAATTAGGGCATCAATAAGATATAAAATCTTAGCAATATATCCACTTTAACCTAACATCCATACGACCATTAAACTAGAATGAAGGGGCTACTGAACAAGGATGTAGCCACCTTCTCAATATGTGATGTGGGGGTTCAAAGATATGGAAATCGATTAAGATTGATGGAGAGAGCATGAGTAGAGAACACCATTTGGAGGAGGAGGACGATATGAGGGGAGGGAGGGAACGGTTAGGGTTTAGAATCAAGGAGGGAAAAGAAATTTAGAGGTGAAAATAATTAGGAGGTAATAGAGGGAAATTAAAAAATTTTAAGTTTTTCAAGGAGTGAAATTGTTAGTCGCACACCTAAATTGCAATTAAAAACTAAAATTAGTGGTATAAATGTTAAGGGATAAGATATAATAGAAAGTTTATTTGGCTAAGAAGGCTAGGAAGTAATATTGATCATCAATTGATTTAATCAAGGGCTAAGATTAAATGAGGGAAATTGAAGGGAAGAAAAGAGGCGCGTGTGTTTGTGTAAGGGCATTGTAGTCAATCCAGGATAATAGTTTCTCTCTCCTCCAATATCCCCCATTTTTTAAACGTTAATAACTTTTTCATAAGACATTATTTTTTATAAAAATTCCACAAAAAGAGCGCTTTTTTATCTTTAAAACGAGTATACTATTGCTATATTTTTTAAAAAAATTTTCGAAAACCCAGTTGCGTAAAACGCAATGGAAAAAAACTCAGTTGCGTAAATCGCTGATGAGTGATGATAGCCTCATGAAGATGATGATGTTCACACGTGGTTTTTCTATTCAAACCCTAATGACCCGTGCTTTTAATTTAATCAACCCAACTTGACCCGTGAATAAAAGTTTTAACTTTTTAAGTGACCCATTTCAACCCCTTATTTATTTTTTTAACCCAAAACAACCCATTGTAGTTTTTAAAACAGTTAAAATGACTCATTTAATAGCTTCTGGGTCAAGATTGCCCCCTCTACATATAAGGCCCAATACATATCACGCTCATAAGAACGTAAAAGTTACGATATTAAAATTGTCCATAACCTTTTTTTTGCTGCTAAACATCATCAATGTAACTAGGGGTGTTAATAAGTCGAGTCAAGCCTGAGCTCGTCTCGTTTAATTTGCAGAGAGCTCGAGCTCGGCTAGTTTCGATATTTATTTCTAAAGCTCGGCTCGTGAGTAGTTTTTCAAGCACGGGCTCGGCTCGTTTATTATTTATTAATCAAAACCGGCCACCACCACCACTCACCGGCCACCACCACCGCCAGCCACCACCACCGGCCACCACCATCACCTCTCACCACCACCTCTTACCACCACCACCACCGCCGGCCACCACCACATGCACCACTCACCATCACCTCTCACCGGCCACCACCACTCACCACCACCACTTACCGGCCGCCACCACCACTCACCGGCCACCACCACCTCTCAACACCACAGCTCACCGGCCACCACCACTGCCGGCCACCACCTCCGTCGACCACCACCTCCGTCAGCCACCACCACTCACCATCACCTCTCACCACGACCACCGACCACTACCACCGGCCACCACCACTACTCACCACCACCACCACCGGCCACCACCACCACTCACCATCACCACCACCGGCCACCACTCACCAGCCACCACCACCAGCCACCACCACTACTCACCACCACTCACCACCACCACTCACCGGCCACCACCAGTCATCGGCCACTACCACCTCTCACCACCACCACTCACCGGCCACCACCACCTGCCACCACCAATACTCACCACCACTACCACTCACCGGCCACCACCACCACCACCACTCACCGGCTACCACCACCTCTTACCACCACCTCTCACCAGCACCACCAGCTCTCACCAGCACCAGCACCACCACCATTCACTGGCCACCACCACTACTCACCACCACCGGCCACCACCACTACTAACCACCACCACTCACCACCACCACTCACCGGGCACCACCACTACTCACCACCACCACCACTCATCGTCCACCACTACTCACCGGCCACCACCGCCACTCACCGGCCACCACCACCACTCACCACCGCCACCACCACTCACCACCACCATTCACCGGCCATGATTAAGCGGGTCAATAACCTAGTGTTATTATAAAACTCTAGCGAATAAACGTCCTATAAAACTTATGTTTTACGACTCAAATATCAAGTGTCCTATTACGGTGAATTATAATAACACCATAATGATTAAGCGTCCTATAAAGGATAAAGTTATAAGACCCTAATGTCAAGTGTCCTATTAAGTTATGTTATAATAGAATTCTAGCGAATAAGCGTCCTATAAAACTCATGTTTTATGACTCAAATATCAGGTGTCCTATTACAGTGTATTATAATAACACCATAATGATTAAGCGTCATATAAAGGTTAAATTTATAAGACCCAAGTGTCAAGTGTCTTTTTAAGTTATATTATAATAAAACTCTAGCGAATAAGTGTCCTATAAAACTAATGTTTTATGACTCAAATATCAAGTGTCCTATTACGATGTATAAATAACACCACAATGATTAAGCGTCCTATAAAGTTTAAAGTTATAAGACCCAAGTGTCAAGTGTCCTATTAAGTTAAGTTCTAATATGACTTTGACTTGAAAGGGTCCTATAACACTGGACATTTATAACTTAACTACAACGTGTCCCATTAAGTTATGTTATAATAGGACCATAGATGAAGTATCCTAATAGAGTACTACATAATGGGACACTAACAATTAAATGTCTTATAAAGTACTTTATTAGGATCTACATTTTAAGTGCCCTATTAAATTATATGATAATAGGACCCCAAAAAATCATCCATCCTATTCAATAGGTTTTAAGGACACAGGTTTAGTAGAGTATATTATAAAAGGACCTCAAAAGTTCATTAGTCATATTAAATAGTTTTTTAGGACCCTCTTTTACAAGCGTCCCACAGAAAAGGTCCTAAAAAGCCATTTTTGTTGTAGTGATAAAGGTTGGGTTTGGCCGATTTCATGGTGAAAAGTATCAAATGCAGTTTAGGTATAACATAAAGGTTGATTTATGCAATTTTGTCTTTTAATTATCAAATATGGTCAAAATATAAAGGACGACTTGTAGCATGAGGCAAGTCGTGCAAGTCGTGCAACTTTAGTAAAAATCCAATTCTGCTTTTATGTTCACGATTAAATTGAAACTCCTTTCAACTCTTGAAATGACTCAATTGTAAATATTCCATTTAAAAATATGTTGGTCGTTAATCGCGAACTTGAATTTAAATTAATGAACACTTATTAATTTATGGTTTTACCAAATTAATAATTTTAACTTAAAAACCAAATGTTTTATCTTATAATTAAACTCCTTTTATTGTTTACCATTCCAAGTTATATTAAAACACCTTTTAATTTATCTAGTCATTTCTTGATTGTAAAAAAAGTTTTATCATTTAAAATATTATCTACAGTAAACATTCTATCACAACCACACAAAACAATAAATATAGATTCAAGCCACTAGTGGTAATTTGTTCAGTTTCATTCGAGCCAGTGAACGCCAATCTGAACCAGTCTAAAAGGGACAAACAACCACAAGTTTGGCCTCTCTCCCACTTAGTCAAAGATCTCCATCTTTATGGTCTTGTTCACTTCCATCTTCGGTTTTCAATACCTTGATTCGCCAAGCTATATAAATTTATAACAAAACAACTTTTAAAATAACATAGAACCTAACTATTACAAAGGGTTCCAACTAACCCGAAAAATACAAATATTGATATTAATCGAAAACTACAAACAAACCAAAACAGCCACAAGTCTCCAGGGCTCGATTCAACAACAATCAAATTCACATCTAAAATGATAAAGGATTGATCTTTTTGTCAAACAAAAGTTTTAACAAATAAAACTAAAGATCAATTTAAAACAATAATATCTGAATCAATGTAAAATTAGCTCTAATAACACAATTGGGATCCTTGGTATACATTTTAATTTATTAAATCCAATATTATATTAAAATAATAATAATTATAATTCTTTATTATTAATCAGATGTGGAAGCGTGATAAAACATAAACACGGATAAACTATCCCACCAACGATTCATCTTTTAAACATAGCTAGAGCTTTGATGTTTCACGATGGTTTACCTTTGAGATTTTGGAGTGATTGTGTGCTAACTTCCGTGTATTTAATTAACAGGCTTCCTTCCTCTGTTAGTTGGAAGAGTCCATATGACCTTATGTTTAGTTTTAAATCCTCCTTGTCCCATTTGAGAAACTTTGGTTGTTTATGTTTTAGCACTATGTTGAATGAGTCTGATAAATTTTCTTATCATGCTAATAAGTGTGTTTTAGCTGGGTATTCTAATACAAAAAAAGGGTATAAACTTTGGAGTTTGGATGAGAAAAAAAATCTTTTTCTCTAGAGATGTAAAGTTTTATGAACATGTTTATCCATTTAAGTCCAAACTTATTAATGAACAAGTGGTTTTTGATAAAACGTTAAATCGCATTAACTTTTTTGACACATATGAAATGTTTCCATCTGAAGTTTCACACACTCCCGATGATGAAAAGGGTATTGTTGTATCTCATGACACTACTAGTGATGATCAGCAACCAGTTCCCTCTACGTCTGCCACTCCTAGACCGTCTGAGTCAAGTCATGACATAAGCTCTAGTGTAGAAAGTAGTGTTAGGGTGGAGTCTGGCAGGGCAGAGGACACTGTAGTGTCAACTGATGAGATCAACCCATCTAAGGGGACTGTTTCTGGTCTTAGGAGATCTTCTAGAAGTATTGTTTTACCAAAACGTTTTGATGATTATGTGTTAAGTAGTAGTGTAAAGTATGATATAGGAAAGGTTGTGATGCTTGTTTAACTGCTGAAAATTTCTGTTTTACTAGTAGTTTAAATAAGTCAAATGGACCACGTTCTTATAGTGAAGCTTCTAAAGATTCAAGGTGGGAACTTGTTGATTTAGCTAAGGATAGAAAGCCAATAGGATGTAAATGGATATATAAAATAAAATATAAGGCAAATGGTGAGGTTGAGAGGTATAAAGGTTGTTTAGTGGCTAAAGGTTATAGTCAACGTGAAGGTATTGATTTTGGAGAAACCTTTTCTCTGGTGGTTAAAATGGTTACTGTGAGGTGTGTGTTAAGTATAGCAGTTCAAAATAGTTGGTCATTATTTCAACTTGATGTTAATAATGTATTTTTATATGGGTCAATTTCTGAGGATGTTTATGTCTCTTCCCGAGGGATATTATTCTAAAGATGAAAATAAAGTATGCAAACTGGTTAAATCTCTTTATGGTCTAAAACAAGCTCATAGAAAGTGGAATGGAAAACTTACAAATGTGTTACTAAGTGTTGGTTTTGTGCAAAGTGTGTGTGATCATTTTTTTTTTTTTTTTACTTTTTCTAATGATTCCGTGTTTATTATTTTGTTAGTTTATGTGGATGATATTGTCATAACAGGAAATGATAACACTGAAATTGCTAAAGTTAAAACTATGCTTAGTGATACATTTCAAATTAAATATCTAGGTATGCTTAAGTATTTTTTTGGGTATAGAGGTGTTGTATAATAAAACGGGTCTGTGTTTGAGTCAGCGAAAGTATTGTTTGGAGTTACTAAATGAGTTTGGTTATTTGGGGTGTAAACTTGTAAATACTCCCATAGAATTAAGTCATATTGTTAATTCTAAAACTGAAATGAGTGCTGATATAGTGATTGATGTTACTAACTATCAGAACTTAATAGGGAAGTTAATATACTTGTCCTTAACTCGTCCTGATATTAGTTATGTCGTGCAGTATTTAAGTGAGTTTATGCATAGTCCTTTAGAAGGACATCTCAAAGTTGCGTTCCGTTTGTTGAGATATTTGAAGTTGAGTCCTGGGAAAGGACTTATCTTCAGGAAAAGTGTTGATAAATGTATGTCTTGTTATGCTGATTCATATTGGGCAAAACGTTTAGTTACGAGAAAATCAGTTACTGGTTTCTGTATTCTCCTGGGCACAAATTTAGTGTCATGGAAAAGCAAGAAACAAAGTATTGTTTCTTAGATGTACTAAAGAAGCTGAATACAGATCAATGTGTTCAGCAACGTGTGCACTTGTCTAGATTGTAAATGTGTTAGAATAATTGAAAATAAACTGTGATTTTCCTATTAAACTTTTTGTGATGGTAGTGTTGCTATTTCCATAGCAGCAAACCCAGTTTTTTTCACGAAAGGACCAAACATTTTGAAATTGACTTATACTTTCTGAGAGAAAAAATTTCTACAGGATTTATAAGTACTGAATAGATTGACACAGAAGGTCAATTGGCGGATATATTTACCAAAGGGTTAAGTGTTAGTCTTCATGATCATTTTTGTGAAAAACTTGGTCTGGTTGATTTGTTTAAGCCATAAGAATGAAGGGGGAATGTTAAAAATAATGTTGTTGTTTTGTCATTCTTATGGCTGGCCTATTTCGTTATTATGTGGGCCTGTTGGTATGACTAATATGTTATATGGGTTGTGTGGGCTCAAGTGTAATTGTGTATGTTATTACTTCTGTTGGGTTATCTTTGCAACAAGTTTCAGTCTCTGAGGGGGTAAAGTGTAAACATTGAGGGACTACGATCATCTTAGACTGAAGTTTTAGACCTAAGTGTAACTTATTTCATGGTGGCATATATAAGGGCAGTATCAGAGCATTCGTTCAATTGACACTCTCACTTTCACTCTCTCTTTTCTCTGTACTAGTCTGTTAGGGTTTGTTGCGTATCGTTGAAGTTGTTATCATCTCTCACCTGTATCTAAGAGTTTGATTTGTTGTTTTGTGTAGATGATCATCAGTGGATGATCATCAAGAGACGTTTGTATCTCTGTATTGTTTTGGATCTTACAGTTGTATGATCTTAGGATTCTTGGGGGGGGGGGGGGGTAAATCCTTTTGGGTTGGTTTAATAAGAGTTTTGTCACTTGTTTTGTCGCTGTTTCTTCTGTTTGTTTGTGTTTGATCATCATATCGTGTTTCTGAACATGAGTTATGTTAGATTATTTAATAATAATATAGAAAATGATATCAATACTAAATAAGATATATTAAGATTAAGAATAAGAATAATATGTAACAAAATAAAAAAAATTAATAAATTATGGAAGAAAACGATTTTGATTGCTTTATACTCGATGGAGTTTTTTTTTATTGATATGAAAATGCGTAAAGGGGAAGAGAGGAGAGGGCGTGCACTACCAAAAGGCTATTGGTTTACCATCATTATTTTAGCAAATAAAAAGCATAAATAATTACGTTTAAATAGAAAAAATAATGATGGGTTTCTTCTTATTGGTGAACCATTATTTTCATATTTTGCTTCAAAAGCAAAATCTTTCTTGCCAAATAGACCCTTGTATGTTTTTTCGATAAGTGGTATTAATGATAATCAAAACAAATCATATTTAAATTTATTTTTTTAACTGATTTAATAAATGGTTCATGTTCGAGTTATATTAAAATAACCATGCACCCTCAACCTATTTAAAAGTTTGTAAAATAGTTCTCTAATAAAACCGGAAAACAATTTTTTTTATTCTATATAATTATTTTTTCAAACGAAACAACGGTCACAAGTTTAAAACGAATCTCGGCCGCAAAATAAGCTGCTAATGATGTTAGTGGCAAATAGGTCCAGTCGCATTTGATCGATAACAGTTGGGTTGCATATAGTTTTGGTCGCAATACTAGTCGCTAAAAGTTTGAAGGCATATTCCGTCACAAAAAGGCTTAGTCGCAAATTCAGTCGCTAAAGGTTCACTCCAAAAATCGGCTAACAATAGCTTCAGTCGTAGTTACTACTCTTAGCATGAGTAATTCAGTTACCATCAATGATATACTTGTCAACAAACTCCTTTAACAACTTAGTTACTTTCTATGATTGGTTGCTATTGGCCAATTTTAGGGAGTAATTAAGTTATAATGAAGAATAGTTAATGTCGATAGCTAAAGTTAGTGTTGATCGTAGCCTAACATAAGTATTGTTGATCATAGATGCTATTGATAGACTAGTTTCTAGTGATAATAGTTTTTTTGTTTTTTTTTTGAAGGGTAACTTTCATTAACAAAAGACTGATCCAAGACGGGCCAGCAAAAAAACAACTACAAACTTACATATTATATATATATACATTTATCAACTTTAGTTGCCTTAACCACGCCATCCCATCGCTTCATCCACAGGCATCGATTCATTCAAAACAGGCACCCCTTCGTTCAAAATTTAACAATAACCAACATCCTTTACATTCAAAGGGAATAAAATAAAATATATGTAAATAGGCGACTCTTAAACAAACCGACACAAACATTAAAATGGATATATACACACGACCGACGCACCTATTAAAACAAATATACACCCGCTTCATTCTCACATACTCCATATTACCGTCATCCACTTCACAAAATTTAATTGCTTCATGATTGACAAAGCCAAATGGAAAGTAGATGTTGATTCTGAAGAGTCGTCTGAAACAATGGGCTCTTACCATCGTTTGACGCCGCTGCAGGAGATATGGCAACAACGGTTACTTGCCGGAATCCGTACCATCATCACCATCAATGTCGCCGGAATCAGACCACGAATCACATACGATAAATAGAATACTCATAGGTTAAAGAAGACACACAATTATGTGATAATCTATATTTATAACAAATGAAAGAAGAATAGGGACAAAAGGGGAATCCAACGCGTTGGATAGAGCTTCTGAATGAAGCCAGGGATCGGGAAAACTTGAAGCCAAAATCGAAATCGTTTTGGTGTAATAAAACAAATCAAAAAGAAATATGAAGAACCAATCATTCGAGATTAAAAGTTTTGTTGGAATAAAAAATTTGTTAGTCTTATTACCATAATCTCGAGTCGGCACCGTTTAAACAAAATAAAAAAAAATGAAAACTCAAACTTTGAAAAATTGTATCTTTTCCAGTTTTGGATGAAATTCTCTATATCTTATCATAGATTTTGGATCAAGTTCCTGTATATCTTAATTTGTTTGAATTTATGTCCGTCACACGCCTGTTTTTCGGGGCTCTGGTACAAATCGGAGATGGGAAATGGATCTCTTTTACGATCTTGAAAAGATTATTGGGATTGATTGATGTGGGCGATCAATTTGATGATCGGTCGGTTTTGATGCTTTTGAAGGTTTCTTGATTTTCAGATGAGTTTCTCTCACTAGACCTTGTCTATTTTTGTTTTCTCTAGAATTTTTTTCATAATCGTTGAGTAAGGGCATTATTTGGTTTAGGATTTTTTATCATATTGTTTCTTCATGAAATGAAGAAGCATACATTAACTAAGAACAGAAGTTGACTTTTTCAAACAATAGGGTTAATATTCAATTGATTGGATAAAAAAAATTGACATGGATTACAAATGAGGTTTTCTGCTCTAATTTAGTTAATATTTATTTTGATGAACATTGATCTCCCCATTAATTTTTGTCTATTCATTTATTGATTGCCATTTCATTGTTCATTTATCAATTGAAATTTCATAATCGGGTGGATTTGAAAGAAAAAAATGAAGTAGATAAATATAGTATTTTTAATGGATATGAAATGTACTTGGGTTGATTTCCTTTTTGATAATCGAATGAATTTGAAAGATAAAAATGAAGTAGATAAATACACATATTGTAATGGTTATGAAATGTACTTGGGTTGATTTCCTTTTTGAATGAAAAAGGTTTTTATAATCGAGATCCCGCCGCAACGCGCGGGTTTGCTTCAACTCGTTTACAAACGAAACCCAATCTTTCCAATCTACCCCTCTATATTTCGATCTATTGGTGAACCACAGAAAACCCAAGGCTTTAGACTCACTAATAATACTATCAATTCTAATAGGAGAATTAGAAAACTTGGCGTTATTCCTAGCTCGCCAAATGCTCCAACAAACTATCAAAATAATACCTTGAATAGCATCCCTCTTTTTCTCCGACACGTTGAGTTCATTGACAAAAGAAAGGAGATCCTTGAGATAAAACGCATAAACGTTCGGTATCTTGCACCAAGAGCTCACTCCTTGCCAGACGTTCGCTGCTATGTAACACCCATTAAAAACATGTTCAACCGACTCTTCTTCCGACTGACACATCGGGCACGAAGAATCAACAACGCCAATGTTTCTTTTCCTTAAAACTTCAGCTGTGGGAATTTTATCCATTACCATCCTCCGAGCGTGAATATTGACTTTAGCAGGAACCCATTTACACCAGTTCATGACAAAAGTATCTACGTTTACCGGTTCCTCTTTCAAAAGTCTTTTGACAGATTTAACCGAGAACTCACCCGCCGGGTCTGCTCCCCATCTCCACCTGTCAGGAACTGCCGAGAGCTGAACCCCCGAAAGGGCAGCCTTCAGCTGATCGAGGATCACAAACAGACCAGAATTGGAAAAAGCCGATCTCAAATGCCACTGAAAAAGAATCTCCGAACCGACCTGCATGATCCTCTCGGCAACCGAGCATTTCTTGTTTGCCTCGAGCCTAAATAGATCTGGAAACTTGGATTTAAGAGGTTCGTTGAAGAGCCAATTGTCCAACCAAAAAGACACCTTATCTCCATTACCAACTGAACCGATCAGAAAGTTCCTAAGATATTGACCTCCACCCTTAGAGTTGATGAGATTTTTCGCAATATTGACCCATACCCCATTTGATGATTTTTTAAAAGGGATGCATTCCCATCCTACCCGGATCGAGTGGATAGCATCAATAACTTTTCTCCAAAGGGTATTATTTTCCGTTTTATACCTCCATCCCCATTTGAAAAGTAGAGACGTGTTCACGTCTAGTAATTTGTTTAAGCCCAAACCCCCATTTTTCTTGAGTCGAGTAACCTTATCCCAAGCGACCCAATGTAATTTTCTCTCTTCCGACGATCCTCCCCACAAGAATTTTTTTTATCATTGACTCTAAGGAAGCGATCACTTTCTTTGGTTCTTTGTAGAGCGAAAAGTAATAGCACGGTAAACTCCCCGTCACCGATTTAATAAGGACCACCCTTCCACCAATTGATAGAAGATGGGCCTTCCATTTAGCAAGGCGAGCTCGGAAAATATCAATAACCGGTTGCCAATTTCCAACTCGGTTCATATTGGCACCGACCATGAGACCGAGGTACTTGAAAGGAGGACAATCCGGCTTGCAACGCAATTCATTAGCAAACCCCCAACTTCATTCAACCCAACTCCTAACCCATATAGATAAGATTTATCTATGTTAATTTTCAAGCCCGAGCTTCGATAGAAACAACGAAGGATTCTAACAATATTCAAAACTTCATTCCTTGACCATTCTCCTAACATGATCGCGTCATCCGCGTATAGAAGATGAGAGATAGACGGACCGTTGTTGGTAATCTTGATTCCTCTTATAATATCCTCCTCCTTCGCTTTGTCGATCATACATGAAAGAGCCTCCATCACAACCAAGAAAAGAAAAGGAGAAAGAGGATCCCCTTGCCTCATACCTTTTTCACATTTAAAAGTAAATGTCGGTGACCCATTAACCAACACCGAAGAATTGGCCGATTTGAGAATACCCATAATCCAAAGACACCATTTATCGTGAAAACCCATCTGTCGAAGAATGTTCACCACGAAGTTCCAATTTACGTTATCATATGCCTTATCAAAGTCAAGCTTGAGAATAAAAGCTTTAGATTTCTTCTTTTTGATCCATGAGATAATTTCGTTGACGATGAGAGGACCATCCAAAATATACCTTCCCCTGAGAAAGGCCGATTGAGAATCAGAAATGACCCCATCCAACACCGTCCTCATTCGGTTAGCTAAGACTTTTGAAATCACCTTACTAATCACTCCAACCAGATTTATGGGCCTATAGTTGATGAGAGACACCGGGTCAGTCACCTTAGGAACAAGAGCAATAAAAGAAGCCCCACTCCCTAGAGTAGTTTCACCGTAGTTGTGAAACCAGTCAAAACCTTTAGCAAAATCTTCTTTGAATAATTCCCAATAGTGCTTAATGAACTTGAAATTCATCCCATCCGGGCCCGGGGCCCTTTCATCCCCACATTAAAAAACTGCATTTTTAACTTCTTGATCAGAAAATGGCTCAATTAGAAGAAGACTTTTAGCTTCCGAAATTTTCTTCAAGTTATTACAAACCGCAACTGGACGCACGGGGCTAGGGTCTTTAAATTTATCCCGAAAGAATGATAGGACCTGTTTCTTTATAGTAGATGTTTTCGAGCACCAAACTCCATTAATATTGAGACCGTGGATAGAGTTAACCGCTTTTCTACTATTGATCGAAGCATGGAAGAACTTAGAATTCTCGTCTCCCTCACAAGCCCACCTCAACCGGGCTCTTCGTTTAAGATCCAAAGATTTTCTGAAATCAACTTCTTTAACAGTTTTTCTTTTTTCCGCCAAGATCCATTCTTCTTCTTCCGAGAGATCTCTATTTTCCATTTCACTCTCCAGGACTTCCAATTCTTCGAGAGCCAAGATTTTAGTTTCTTTTTCTTTCGCCTGAAAATTATCCCTCCATATTTTTAACCAGGATCTAATATGAGCAAACTTTGAAGAAAGACTAACATCAGGAAGGCCACTAGGAATAAAAATGTCCGAAGCCTCCCTAACCGCTTCATCGAACCCATTCCGCCCAATCCACGAACTATAGACCCGAAAAGGTTTGGGGCCAAAACTGAGATTAGCCACTTCTAAATTAATAGGACAATGGTCAGAGTGCCTGCCAGGGAGAGCTCTAACACAAGCTGAAGGCCACATATTAAAAAAATCCGAACAAACAAGGAAACGGTCCAACTTACTAAGTTTCCTACCGTTATCCCTTATACAAGTGAATTTGAGCCCGTGCATGGGATATTCCATCAACCCATTCTCAAAGATAAAGTTATTGAAATTTTCAGCACATACCACTTTATAATTGGAGTGTTTCCTTTCTTCCTGATTCCGCACTGCGTTAAAGTCGCCAGCCAAAATCCACTGACCTTCTGATGGATTTATCACAGCTGAAAGGTCCTCCCATAACTGTCTTTTGGCCGAAACACTCTGAGGAGCGTAAACATTGACTAAATTTACCAACACCCCACTACCAACCATGGTACCTTTGATGATCAGAAAACACCTATTTAGGACAGTGGAGGCTATCTTAAAGATTTTTGGATCCCACATCCAAATAAGCCCCCCCGAAAGACCAACAGAGGCCTCGAAAGCAAAATCAAAATTATTATTTCCCCAGTATCCAACTAAACCCGATTTAGATAGAGACTCCACCTTGGATTCTTGAATCGCAATAGCCCCAATTTTATGAGCCACTCTAACCTCTTTGACCCAATTAGCTTTAGCACCCCCCCCCCATAATACCCCTGATGTTTAAAGAGAGCAGATTCATTGGTAAACCACATTCGTACCTTCACCTCTGATCACCTCTCTAATCAGCTCATTGTGATTCTCCAGATCCACTCCTACTATGTTGCCAATTCTAATTGTTTATGTAACCTCATCTTTGTCCTGGACCTCGAAGGAGTCTGCCACTACTTCCTCTTCTATCTCAGTCGGAGCACCATCACCTCTAGCTACCCCACCGAGAAGATTACCTATAGATGTGTGGTCGACATTCAGAGAAGAGACCTCCTCTTCTTCCATCTGGGATACCCCATGCGGTTTGCTCGGCTACTTTGGCAACAACGATGCATGTGGCTCGGTTTGGAAATCGGGTATAGAGAATCGATTATTGGAAACTGATTGGGTATATGGGGAAGCCGATTGTGAATGTGGGGGTCATGGCCGACTATGATGGTGTGCGGGGAGGACTTCCGCACAAGGCCCGTAATTTCGAGGGGCACGAGATTTTTTTAAAAAAATTCGATATATATATGTTATTTAAAAAAATTGTAAACACATACCAATTCAAATATAGGTCCATTATCAAATACTTTTTAATGGTTTATAATTTAGCCCACTACACATTAGGTTTATTGGCCCAATACTAATATGATTTTAATAAAAAAAATATAACACACGACGGCAATTTCACTAACCAATAAATTTAGCAACCCTATAGATGTTTTGGAGCATATGAAAGAAGAGGATTATTTCCCAGAAGCATGCATTGCATATAGAATATTGTTAACTATTCGAGTCACTGTAGCAACTAAGCAAGAAGTTTTCAAAGTTGAAGTTGTTAAAATCTTATTTATGATCTACAATGTCTCAAGATAGATTTAGTGGGTTGGCGATGATAGCTATCGCGAACAAAGTCTTAGATAATATAAATTGCGAAGAGTTAATCCAGCAATTTGCTATGAAGAATGCAAGGAGGGCTGCACGAATCATTGGTTAACTATTTTTTTTTTGGACGACTATATCACCCGGTTAGGCCTTTGGCCTTTGATCACCCAGATCACGAGTAGGAATCTCGCGGTTGGCATATTATTGCCAGTTTGAACCGGTGCCACAGTTCGCCCCCCGCAAGATTCGACACTGAGACCTCCTGAGCAGGAACCCCACATAAGTGGGTAAACCTTCCTACCTCCCCCAAACCAATTGATCTGCGGATCATTGGTGTTATGGGTGATTTTCTGCTTATATATCCTGAATAATATTCAGACTGTGTTTCTTTTTGTTGTGATCAAGATACCGGATCAGGATATTGGTAACATCCTTATACGATATCATGGTAGTAACTAATTAACTCACGTGCATATTAAATGGTGCAAGTATCTAACGTTCAAATGGACTTCTTTTCCACAAGACTTGGGCAAATCTTTTAGATTATGGACGTTGAAGCCAGAAGACGTGGACTACAACGTTCACAAAGGGAATATTCTATATATCCTGGATTTATAGGCTAGTTAATTAGTTTCTTTTTACTATAAATAGATTGATCGGATCAGATAAGAACACACACACAATCTTTCGAACTCTCTTTCTCTCTAGCTGCAAACACTCACAACACACTTACACTTGTATCGAAATCACATTGTAACACTGAGTTGATCCGCATCATATCCTGCACTGTATCCTGACATTTGAAGTAATAAGAAGAACAAGGCAGCTGCGATTGTCAGCTCCCGAGGTTTTGTGCCGGCGATCTAGATTGATCAAGGGCTTTCCTCGTACATCCCGTGTCACCCTTTACATTTTTGCTCATTGTTTGATTGTAAATACAGCTCGATATCCTGAGCCGTATCCTGATAACCGTTTTTGCAAACAACTTAATTAGCATATTTTCAACACACATTCTTAGCACACTACCTCACTTAACTAATTTGATCACTTAATTGCTTCGGTAATTTTTGACCAAAACAATTTGGCGCCCACCGTGGGGCAAGTGGTGCTATTTCTACTAAAAGCTTTTGCAAAATCATTACTTGGTTTTCTATTTTCAAAATTTTTTGCTATACTATTTTCAATGGTCTCGAGATCAAACATGAGCTCTTCCACCATGTCTGCTACAACCTTTGCAACAGTTGGTTCGGTGCTTCCACCACCTCCTCCGAGAACCCAAGCCTCTTCACTGCCTTAGGATGTTATCCCCGCTCGCAACATTCAGGGATCTGCTCCTGTTTTGGCCTCTAATGAAGAAATTCTAAATTTGTTTGGTAGTGTACAGGAACAGATGAGGCAGTAGCAGGAGACCAACCAGATGCTGATGAGAGAGATACAACTCTTGAAATCCAGCTCAAGCAGGCCCGCTGAGGATACTGTCACTCCCTTGCAACCCAGAGCTTTGAACTTCAGTTCTGCAGTATATACTGAGGATAACAGGGGGAATATTGTGCCTAGCCATTCCCAGAATCATACTCCCGAGATACCCTCTTCAGTCAGGGTGTCAACTGTGAGAAGCTCAGGATGTGCTTCAGGATATGGCCAGAATCCTCAGACTGGTAACGTATCTAATAATAATACTCTTGCTACTAATGGTATTGGATCTTTGCAGGATGCAGGTATGACATCAGAATTTTCTAGGGAGCTTCAGAAATTGAAGGATATGATATCCAGTGTACCTGGGGTGGTCCAACCAATTCCAGAAGTGTCCCAAGACAGCCACAGGATATCCCGGTTTGTGTATCCTATTTGTGATGCTGAAATCCCAAAAAGATTTCAGACCCCAACATGAAGCTCTATGACGGAACTACGGATCCTGAAGAGCATATTTCCCAATATAGGGAAAGGATGGAAATCAACCCTATCCCTCCGGATCTCAAGGAAGCATGCCTATGCAAGGGTTTTGGTTCTACCTTAACAGGACCAGCCTTAAAATGGCTCTTAAACGTCCCTCCTCACTCAATTACATCATTTGCTCATTTAGTGAATTTATTTAATAGTCAATTTTCTTGTAGTCGAAGTTTTGAGAAACTAACCAGTGATCTTTACAGGATAACTCAAGGACCTCAGGAATCCTTGAGGGATTATGTGAACAAGTTTAGTCGGGAATCCTTAGATATCCCACATCTTGATGTTGCAACAGCTGTGCAGGCTTTCAAGATGGGGTTGCAAAAAGATTCTCAATTTTACCAGGATCTTGTAATGAATCCCTGCAGGAATCTGGATGAAGCTCGGAACAGGGCTTTAAGAAATATTTGGCTAGAGGATGACAAAAAGATGCAAGAGAGGATGAATTCATCCACAACCTATGATTCAATCAACAGGAAATCAGAATCCTCGTATAAACCATATCGCTCTAAGCCATACGGCAGAAATGACAGCAAAAAAAGTGAATGCTGTTGAAGACGAGGATCCTGCAGAGTATCCTGAGTTGTCTGAATATTGTTTTTTTGTTAATATACCTGAACTAATGTATGCTATGCAGGGTTTAGGAGACAAAGCAAGATGGCCCCGGAAGAATCAACAAAAAGCTGATTGGTAGGATAAGTTCAAATGGTGTGCCTTCCACGAGGATTTCGGACATGTTACTGAGGATTGCATTGTTCTAAGGAAAGAAATAAGCTATCTCTTGAGCAAGGGATATCTGAAGGATCTCCTGGGAAGAAAGAAGAATAAGGGTCATGATACTGAGAAGGATCCTGAACGAGCAGCATTACCTCCTGCGGATGCCAAGATAATTAATTTCATTTCAGGAGGATCTGACATTTGCGGGACATCATATTCTGTGGCGAAAAGACACGCGAAGGGAGCCAAGGCAGAGAGGGGAGATAAGCCAACCAGGATGTCAACCCTCACAACTGATAAAGTGATCACGTTCGACAGCGATTACAGGGATACTGTCCAGGATCCTCACCATGATGCTTTGGTAATAACTTTATATGTTGCTAACCATTTTGTGCGCAGGATACTGGTGGATAAAGGCAGCTCCGTCAACATAATTCAGTTGGAAACGTTGAAGAGGATGAATGTATCCCCGATGGATATTACTTCAAAATCCACTGTGCTTGTTGGTTTCAGTGGAGAAGCCAGGAATACCGTAGGGGAGATAAAGTTGCCCGTGTATGTTGAAGGGGTCAACTCAATGCAGCGCTTTTGTGTCATGGACTCCTTATCCTTCTATAATATTATATTAGGTAGGCCTTGGATCCATGATATGAAAGCTGTGTCGTCAACTTATCATCAGTGCATTAAGATCCCTACCCCTTGGGGAGTAGTCAAGGTGGAAAGTGATCAGCAGGAAGCAAAGGAGTGTTATTCTTCTTCGATGAAATCCTCGACAAAGCCTAGTGCAGCATAGCAATTAAAGATGCGAGCCCAAGATATCATGGAGGCTTCAGAACAGGATGTAAAGAAAGTTATCCTGGATTAGGATAATCCAGATATCTCGGTGCTCGTGGGAACCAATATCCCTCAGGATATCGAAGATCAATTGACTAACTTTTTGAAATGCAGGATGTCGACATTCGCGTGGAAACACGAGGACATGACATGTATTTCCAAGGATATTATAACTCACAAGCTCGGAATTGATAGGTCTTTCAAGCCTGTCCAACAGAAACGAAGGAAGTTTGCTCCAGAACGGAACACAATCATTCAGGAAGAAGCTGAAAGATTATTAAAGAGCAAGATCATTAGGGAAGTGAAATTTCCCAAATGGCTGGCAAATGTAGTTGTGGTGCAAAAGAAAAACGGGAAATGGAGAGTCTGTGTAGATTACACAGACTTGAACAAAGCTTGTCCCAAAGACCCATTTTCTCTACCTCATATTGATTCAATGGTGGATGCTACTGCTGGCCACGAGATGTTAACCTTCATGGATGCCTCCTCAGGATTCCAACAGATCCAAATGGAACCCTCGGATTCGGAGGATACTGCTTTCATGACACCAACATGTATTTATTGTTATACTGCTATGCCCTTTGGTTTAAAAAATGCAGGTGCAACGTACCAAAGATTGGTGAACATGATGTTTAAAGAAAAGCTGGGGGACACCATGGAGGTATACATCGATGACATGGTAGTAAAATCTAAAAAGGTTGAGGATCACCTCCAGGATATTAAGGGAGCATTCGATATCCTGGACCAATACAATATGAAGCTAAATCCTGCCGAATGCCATTTTGGAGTGGGAGCAGGAAAGTTTCTAGGATACATGGTGACCAAAAGGGGGATAGAAGCAAGCCCGGAGCAGATTAAAGCTATCTTGGACATCAAGTCACCATCAAATATGAAGGATGTACAAAGATTAACGGGACGAGTAGCAGCATTAAACAGATTTATCTCAAGATCCTCGGGAAAATGCAAGGAATTTTATGATATCCTGAAGAAGAATAAGAATTTCGAATGGGGAGAGAAGCATGAAGCAGCCTTGCAGGATTTGAAGCAGTATCTTTCAACCGCACCTCTATTAATGAAGCCTGAGGATGGTGAACCATTATCCCTGTATCTTGCAGTATCAGGAAATGCAGTAAGTGCCGTCCTTGTAAAGGATCATGAAGGTCAGCAGTATCCTGTCTATTATGTTAGTAAAAGATGCTGAAACTAGATATTCTCATTTAGAAAAATTGATATTAGCCCTAGTTATGGCGTCAACAAAACTTAGACATTATTTTGAGACACATAGGATTCATGTTAAAACTAACTATCCTGTTAAAAATGTGCTTAGGAAACCCGAGATGTCAGGTAGGATGGCTAAGTGGTCAGTGAAATTAAGTGCCTATGATCTAATATATGAACCTAGAAATGCCATAAAGTCTCAGGCTCTAGCTGACTTTGTGGCTGATTTCAGTAGTGATATTCAAAGTGAAGTAGACCTAGAAGTACAACAGCTAGGAGAAAATGTAGAATCCTGGACATTATATATTGATGGTGCATCTAATGTGAGAGGTGTAGGATTGGGTATACTACTAAAATCTCCACAGGGGGACATATTACCCCAAGCTATTAGGTGTGAGTTTCCTGCCAATAATGATGAAGCAGAATATGAAGCTTTAATTGCAGGGTTAGAATTGGCTAAGAGTATGAATATCAAGAATTTACAAGTATATGTTGATTCTTTGTTAATTACTAATCATTTTAATGGATTCTATGCAGTTAAAGGTGAGAAATTGATCGAGTATCTCGAAATTCTCAAAAAATTAGCAGGATATTTCGATGTTTTTACACTTGAACAGGTACCGAGAGAGGATAACGCCGAAGCTGATGCCTTGGCAAATCTAGGATCATCGGTCAGGATACCAGAGGGAACCCAAATACCTATATTACATATCATGTATCCTGCGATGGATCTTCTCAAATAGTCAAATCTCAGGATAAGGAAGTAGTAAGTATTCAGGATCCTGATAATGAGTATCCCGAGGAGGATCCTAAGTCCTGGACGGCTCCAATCATGAGATATCTCAAGGAAGGACACATCCCAAAGGATGAGAATCCTAAGGCCTTTAGAATGAAGGTATCACGATTCACTATTATAAATAATGTTTTCTACAAGAAATCTCTTGCAGGACAATATCTGAGGTGCTTGGAGAAGTGCTTCAGGATATACACGAAGGGGATTGTGGTAACCATACTGGGGGCAGGTCGTTATTCTCGAAGGTATTAAGAACAAGATACTATTGGCTGATGATGAGGAAAGATGCAGCAGAATATGCTCAAAGATGTGATGCATGCCAAAGACACAGTAATATATTACATCAACCTGCTGAGCCACTTTATCCTATCGCTTCCCCTTGGCCATTCATGAAGTGGGGAATGGATATAGTAGGAAAATTGCCAAAGGGTCCAGAAGGAAAAGTCTTCATGCTGGTAATGACTGATTATTTCTCTAAATGGGTTGAAGGTGAAGCATTTGTTCAAGTTAGAGACCAAGAAGTAGTGTCCTTCATTAAAAGGAATATCCTGACTAGATTCGGAGTGCCAGCTGAGATAATTTGTGACAATGGTTCTCAGTTTATAAGTAGGAGGACTACTGACTTTTGCAAGAGTTGGGGAATTAAAATGATCACATCCACACCGGTACATCCTCAAGCAAATGGACAAGCAGAATCCTCGAACAACATAATTGTCAACAATTTGAAGAAAAGACTTGGGGCTAAGAAGGGAAGATGGGCAGAATAATTACCCTTTGTTTTATGGGCTGATAGAATGACAGTAAAAAGTTCAACTGGCCAAACCCCATTTTCCTTAGTATTTGGAGCAGAAGCGGTGATCCCAACAGAAATGGTGATACCTACGGCAAGATCCAATCTCCGGGATCCTGAGCAGAATCCTAAAGCCCTATGCCAGGAATTGGATACTATTGACGAAACAAGAGATGCGGCAAAGCTAAGGATGGCAGCATATCAACAGAGGATATCTAGAGCATATAACAAGAATATAAGGACTTGAAGGTTTCAGGTTGGAGATTGGGTATTAAGAAAGGCTTTCCAGAATACTACTAATCCTGCTGATGGAAAGTTAGCTCCAAAGTGGGAAGGACCTTATGAGATTGAATCAGAATAAGGGAAAGGAGTATACCGACTCAAGAATATGGAGGGGGATATGCTACCAAGATCCTGGAATGCTATACATCTAAAGCTCTATTTCAAGTGAGTTTAGAATTTAATTTCTAACTCAGGATGGTATGAATTCTATCTCTTTTAATATCTTCGATATTGTTTATTCTATTGGACCCAATACTGACTTAAGCATCGGAGGGGTGTTAGCCAGGCTAACACCCACCTTAGTTTACAGTTGTTTTGCAGTATATGCTTCGGGATATAGCTCCAGGATACACACTCAGGATACTTCGAAAGATTAGAGGATTGGCCCCCTCTCTCACGTTTAAGGGATCCTGATCCCTTCACAGGTTTAAAGGTATTCACCTTTCTCTCGAATTGGGTTTAAACACCCCACCTGGAGCGCAAGTTATCCAGGAATAGTTCAAGATAGTGGGACCAGTCCATGTAAAAGTGGCTGACAATTTCGTTATTGTTGGCTATATCCTGGATCCTAAAGGTATATGAGGATTGATCACCCTCTCTCGCGAAAGGGTATTTTAATACTCTCTAAGGTTTAAAGGTTTTCACCTTTCTAAGTCTTGGAGTTTATACACTCCCGCCTGTAGCGCATGAAAATTTGGGATTTTCCCCAGAATACTTATGGGTTTATCCCCAGAACACTAAGGATTTATCTCCAGTATATTTTAGGGTTTATCCCCTGTAATACAAGAATTATTCAAACAATTGCAACTGATGTCCAAAAAATTTCTAAGTGTTCAAAGATATTATGCACAGGGGACATTCCTACTGAGGCAATTGTGTAAAGCTCAAAGGATCAAGCTTGGACCTAGTACACTAAGTATCTCAGACTGGGGACATCTTCGTTGAAAAAATTGCAAAAGGATTGAAGTTTGAGAATAGGGTTACACTCTATTCCTGGTATGATCTTTCCTTTATAAGCCCTATTTGAATCATTTTTGAATTTTTGAAACTATGTTTGACAAAAGCTTAAATATCCTGATATATTCTCAGGATATATTCTCAAAATGTATTTTCAGAATATGTTTCAGGATATTAGGTTGGAATATTTGGGAGATGATGCTTGGGTTAAAAACTAAAACTATATTCTAGTCAAATAAATGTTATAAAGACGAACTTTATAGAAATAAAACCATATTAACCAATGACCAAGGGCTTCGTCCTGAAACTCAGGATCCCTCCACCTCTGGCCATCATATTGTTTTAATGAAGGAAAAGAAAATTGTTTAAAGGACAAGAAATGAAATTGTTCAAACAAACACAACCATCAAATTTAAAAAGTGGGCTCAGGCCTAGGTATGGACATCCATCACTACCCGCTTCACTGCGTTCAGGGGGCAGCACCCTCTTCATTCATCATGTCTTCACCAGCATCTGCTTCAGGATTAGCTTGAACATCCTTCTCAGCCTCACCACCAGTGCCAATTAGCTTTTTAGTCTCTTTTGAAGGCCCCTCAGCTACAGATTTAACAGGATGCTCCACAGGATTATCGCCAAGACCCCTTAGCTTCGTCTCCCAAGCGTCGACATTCCAAGAAGGGCATTCGAAGCCCAGGGCCTTGGCTTCGTAGGCCATTTTTAGCCTAGCCTGAAGAAGGGAGATGACGACAGAGCTTTTGAGGCCTTCCCGGTAAGAGGCCATATCCTGTTCATGTTGGGCCTGGGCGGCGTCGAGATGGGCTTGGGCTTCATGAGTAGCTTTCTTAAGGGCAACCTGATGCTCCTGGGTCATAGCTTTGAACTTGTCCTCGTAATGTCGAGTCTTAGCAGCAGCAATCATACCTTGGTCGGAGATGGTCACCTCGGCTTTCTTCAATTTGGACTCGAGCATCTTGTTGAGCCCGCAGGATTCTTCGTACAAATGAACCAGATGTTCGAGGCCCTACACCGAAAAACACAGGTATTATTGTATAATAACCGAGATATTGGTTTGATATATATGTGCAGGATATGGAATAAGGATCTATACCTGGTTAAGAAAGGAGGTCATGAACCCGCTTGCCTCGATAAACCCGTGATTCTCATAGGGAAACGTCTCGGGAGTCGCAGGTGAATCAGTCTCTTTCCTCTTGCGGGAATTTGAGCTCCAGGGCTTAGTAGATGGCGAAGGCTTGGGAATGATGATGGCTTTAGAGCTGCTGGGCTTGGATGAAGTAATAGGTTTGGGACTTGGTTCTTTCTTGACCTGGACAGGATCGGAGTAACTGTCCAACTTCTCAAGGTCGAAAACTTCTGGGATTTTGGCTGGTGCTGCATAAAGGAGAAGTTCTAAATCTTTACTACTCTTTCATTATATTACACTAATCAATCATTTACAAAATAACTCTTACCAGACATATTAGATGATGAATATTGACTGGAACTTGGGAGGTGTGTTGAAAAGCTCCTATCACCTTCCTGTAACCGGTAAATTGCTTCGATTCCCTTTTCAGATTCTCCAGTAGGAGGGGCTACTTCTTTGAAGTTCACTGAATAAGGGCCAAATAAAAAAGTATTAGCACAGGATATAGGCCTAGAGATATTTGGGGATACTCTTGAAACCCTAAACCCTACCGGTGGTTAACCACTCCACCGGGAGGCTATTACCCTCGTAGATGGAATCTCGCTTAACGAAGAAGAATTTCCGTTGCCATCCGTCCTCGTTTTTGGTGGCTTTGAGAATGAGGGGTTTACTGGAAGTCGAAAAAAGTAAAAACCGACTAGAGCCATGTGATCAGAGACGATAGGCGATTGGAATATCCTCGATGCAGAGGTCAGGAAAGTGAAGATTTTTTATTTAGTTAAGAACGATCAGTACCCTCCAAACCATGGGCATTGTTTGGGCAAAACATAGACCAGTGGTTAGAAAAAATTGCATCATGAACTCGGGGAAAGGATACCGAAGGCCTAGCGAGAAAGGATATGCCGAAAAACAGACCCAATCGGCAGATGAAACGTCCGATCGAACTGACCAGTCGAATGGTCTGATGATCGTACCATCTGGAAAGGCGTCGGAGGCTCTCAACGCTGCGATATTTGCATTATCGAAGGCACAGATCTCCTTCTCGGGGTTCTTGAGAAGGTTCTGTTGGACGAAGGTCTCCGTTGATTCGCCAGTATAAGAACGGGTTCTAGTAGCCATAAGGAGAAGAGTGAAGAAATTAGCAGGGAAAGAACAAAGAATGAATAATTACCTGGAGGTTCTGTTGATGATATTTGGTTTTAAAACAGAAAAAGAGAAGATATAGGGGCGTAATAGATATCCATCGAGTGAAAACCGCGTTGAAAGTTGTACAATACTATCTCGATCCTCGTTTCAACTTAATAACCTCGATTTAAGAGATAAGCTTTAAAATATATCCGTTGGAATTGGTATACCAATAGATATATTTTGGGGACAATTGTTATGGGTGATTTTCTGCTTATATATCCTGAATAATATTCTGACTATGTTTCTTTTTGTTGTGATCAGGATACCGGATCAGGATATTGGTAACATCCTGATACGATATCCTGGTAGTAACTAATTAACTCACGTGCAGATTAAATGGTGCAAGTCTCTAACGTTCAAATGGACTTCTTCTCCACAAGACTCGGGCAAATCTGTTAGATTATGGACGTTGAAGCCAGAAGATGTGGACTACAACGTTCACAAAGGGAATATTCCATATATCCCGGATTTATAGGCTAGTTAGTTAGTTTCTTTTTACTATAAATAGATTGATCGGATCAGATAAGAACACACACACAATCTTTCGAACTCTCTTTCTCTCTAGCTGCAAACACTCACAACACACTTACACTTGTATCAAAATCACATTGTAACACTGAGTTGATCCGCATCATATCCTGCACTGTATCCTGACATTTGAAGTAATAAGAAGAACAACGCAGCTGCGATTGTCAGCTCCTGAGGTTTTGTGCCGGCGATCTAGATTGATCAAGGGCTTTCCTCGTACATCCTGTGTCACCCTTTACATTTTTGCTTATTGTTTGATTGTAAATACAGCTCGATATCCTGAGCCGTATCCTGATAACCGTTTTTGCAAACAACTTAATTAGCATATTTTCAACACACATTCTTAGCACACTACCTCACTTAACTAATTTGATCACTTAATTGATTCGGTAATTTTTTACCAAAACAATTGGCATTGGTTAGCTATTAACTTATTAGTTATTACGGTATGTAACTCATTAGAATACTATGATTTTGTCATTATCATAATTGCATTGTTTATAAAATACTACAATTTTTGTCATTTTCGTATTTATATTGTTTATCGTTTGAGCATATGGGCACATTTTTCGAGATCGAACATGGTACGTGAATTCTCAGAGACGCCACTGGTGGGGGTGACATGAGGTGGTTGTCCCTCATTGGTTGGTGTCATTTGGATACTTCTTCATGGGTGCCCCATCAATTTGGGTATATTCCATAAACTTGATTAAAAATAAGATGGTTGTCTTTCATTAGTTGATACCATTTACGAACTTTAGGTTGTACCCCTATCACAACTACATACATACATACATACATACATACATACATATACACATGGTCAGACCAGCCATTTGTTCAAATCATTTTAGTTAGAAGTTACTAATGGTTAGGTACTTTAGGTTGTATCCCTAACACACACACATACATACACATACATACATACATACATGCATACATGCATGCATACATACTGATGACGGGGTAGCTCAAGCCTCAATAATATGACTAAAATACATAACATCCCAAAAGGTTAAATGGTTAAAGGTTTCAAAACCCGCGAGCCATTGTGAGCAGAACGAACAAGCACAGTAATCAGTCACATCATTGATAACCAACCAACTCTTCTCTCAGCCGCAAAAGTAGCGTGTGCAAAATAGAATACCCTTTTACCCGCAGGTCCAAAGCCTTCAACCCCTAAATGGGTAAGTCCCCTACTGCAGCAGAGGTTCACTAGTCAAAGGTTTCCCCTTTGGGAAGAAGCCTTCTCTATAAATGACAATACATGACATTCATTCCAAACATTCCGATCAGTCTGGATGTTCCTTGATCTCTGATCTTCTTTCTTCTCCCTCGAGAACTTGCTTCATGCATGCTTCTCTTCTTCACTTCAAATAACACAACTTCACTTGCTCTAGCATCCGAGGCTGAATACCTTTCAACCAAAGATTTCAAGTGAATAACAACACTACTAGTGAACCTCCTCCTACGTCTAGCAAACGTAGGGGACCCCACGACCTGCGTTAGGCAAACATCAACCCTTGAAGCCTTTTTCCTAGCCAGCCTGTCCACTACTCTCGGTCTCATATTTGTTGTAACAACAAGTTGGCACCCACCGTGGGGCTACGCCGCTTATTTTTTCTCAAAACGACCAGTGGTGTAGCTCCATTCTCTCTGAAATCATCATGTCTGAAGGAGAATCTCCGGGAGAGGTAACTCGAGTTCCACGTACCTCTACCCCCAGCACTAGCCAAACTCCTGTGGCTATACCTACTTCGTTTTCGACACCGGGGAGCACTCCAACAGGAGCAACCTATCCCGAGTTCCTCTCCTTCCAGACACCGACCCCGTCTCGTTCAGGAGTCCCATCTCCTAATGTATGTGCATCCAACACTCCCACACGTATTGACCTCACACCGGAGGGGGGTCACAAACAATTTCCTACAGTTAAGGTCTCTCCTTAACCAATACGTGAACAGGGAAAGGGATAAATGGGTAATAATCTGGCTAGACTATGATGAACCAGAGCCGTCATTGTCACCAGGGCCACCTGTTCTTCCTTTCACAAGCTCACAACCTGTCGTATCCAGAAATGAAGTTGGTCCTAGCCATCCACCTCTGAATCCCAGTCCATATACATTTACAAGGCCAGATCCAACATCTTTTCCTCTATTTTCCTCTCAACCAGTGGCAACTGGTGCACCATTGGGGCACGAGTTAACATTGGATCAGTTGTTGCAATCTCCTATTGCAATCCTTCCTCCTCCGACAACCACCACATGGGAACAGGCCTTATCTGTCCTTCCCTTGGCTCGAAGTGCCGTAATGAGTGCTCCTATGGGGGTTAACTACACAGCTGCACCTGAAAGCCTTCAAGGCTTCAATTTCATGCCACAAATGATGGCCCAAATGATGGCAAGCTTCCCCTGGCAGCACTTCACTAACCAGGTGCTGGCCACCTAAGGGAATGTCAACAATAATCCGGGCACGAGAGCTGAAGAAGATTTGGCCAAACCATACAAACCCAGCAATCTGTCATATTTCTCTCATCAAATTGCTGATTACGATTTCCAAACCAGGATAAAGATGCCTTCTCACATACGAACATATGATGGAACGGAAGATCCAGAAGATCACCTCCAGATCTTCACTGGGGCATCAAGGATAGAGAAATGGTCCAACGCTGAATGTTGCTTGATGTTTATGCAAACCCTCGTAGGATCTGCACGGATCTGGTTCAATAATATGCCAGCCCGAAGCATTCGAACCTTCGATGATTTAAGCAAGGGTTTCTTGGCCAATTTCTCACAACAAAGGAGGTATGTGAAGGATGCCACTGTGATCTTCCAAATCAAACAAAAAGACGATGAAAGCCTCAGGGATTTCATCGAGAGATACAAAAAAGAAGGTTTGACGTATGTGGGAGCTGACGAGAAGATGAGGGTTGCAGGCTTCATGAATGTAATCACCTCTAAGTACCTCACCAGGGACTTTAACAAGTGCCTGCCCAAGACCTTGAAAGAAGCCCTTGAAAGGGATGAAGCTCACATCAGGGGAGAAGAGGCGGTTGACATCAAGGAGCAAAGAAAGAGGGGTCCCAGCTGGAGGCATAACATCCCTAACCGAAAAAAGAGGCAACTATGGTTCTTATGATAGACGCTCTCGGAGCTCAGACCCTCGAAGGTCTGAAGGGCGGAACCCTTCGAGCAGGGACAAGGCTGTGAACTTCATAACCTTAACCAAAACTCCTCAGGAAATAATTGCCACCGAAGAAGTTAAACATAGCTTCCGATCGCCAAGACCCCTGCCCAAAAGCAAAAGAAATGAAAATTCTACTCAATTTTGTGAGTTCCATGAAGAAAAGGGCCATCATACCAACGATTGCTTCCAACTCAAAAAGAGAATTGAGGAAGCAGTCAAATCTGGAGAGCTTGCCCACCTTATTAAGGGGGTAAAAGATAAAAGGGGTGATGGAAAAAACAAGTAAGTGAACATGGTGAATGTTGTTGAAGAAACCCCCACCAAGCGACAACGCTTAGAAGCTTAGGAGCTTCAGTGCTTGTGCTTCCCACCACCACAAAAGGGACTTCACTCGAACCCTTTGGTAGTTGAAGCCATCGTGGGAACATTAAAAACAAGCAAGACATACATTGACATGGGTGCAGCAACAGAAATAATGTTTGAAAAATACTTCAACCAACTAAGCGACCAGGAGCGTTCAAGGCGTCAGCCAGCTAAGTCATCCATCAAAGGCATTGCCGACATCCCCATCAAGCCTTTAGGCCAGCTACCACTTGATGTCTGTAATCAATGTGCCTTCTACCTACGAAGTTATTATAGGAAGGCCAGGTCAAAGCGAGTTTAGCATGGCTGTCTCTGTTGGCCAAGGCATTGTCAAATTCCCCACCAAGAGAGGGATTGCAACCCTCCAACCAACTTAGGAAGCCTTCCTGGTTGAAGGAGAAAACTTAGGAAAAAATGAAAGTGAAGAACAAGGTTGGGCCATTAACCCTAAGTATCCTGAACAAAGGATAAGGGTAAACACCAACCTCACTCAAGAAACCCTCTCATACTTCAAAAAGTTGCTGACCCACAACATGGACATCTTTGCATGGTGTCCTGATGACATGACCGGCATCCCTAGGGATATTGCCGAGCACGAGCTTAAGATTCCACCAAATGTGAAGCCCATTGTCCAGCAAAAAAGAAGCCTTGCCCCTGATTGAAGCTTAGCAACATGTAAAGAGGTTGAAGGGTTGGTGCAAGCTGGCATACTCCGAGAGGTCAAATACCACTCTTGGATAGCCAACCTTGTGATGGTAAAGAATCCTGATGGATCATGGAGAATGTGCATCAATTTCAAAGACTTTAATAAGGCATGTCCAAAGGATTGTTATCCTTTGCCCGAAACTGATCTCAAAGTAGACTCGCTTACAGAGTTCCCATTCAAGTGCTTTCTTGATGCTTATAAAGGCTACCACCAAATTCAAATGAAAAGGAAGATGAAGATGAAGAAAAGACGGCCTTCCACACCGACAAAGGTATTTTTTGCTATCAAAAGATGCCTTTTGGCCTAAAAAATGCAGGGGCAACCTACCAACGACTGGTGGACAAAGCGTTTGTTGAACAAATCGGAAAAATATGGAAGCCTATGTGGATGACCTGGTAATTAAAAGCAAGACTGAGGGCCAAATGCTTGACGACATTCAAGAAACATTCCGAAACCTCAGAAAAATAAACATGAAGCTAAATCCGGTGAAATGTTCATTTGGTTTCGAGGAAGGCAAGTTCCTGGGCACATTGTAGGAAAGCAAAGCATAAAAGCCAACCCCAACAAGGTCAAAGCTATTCTGGATACAAAATCCCCACAAAGTAAAAACGAGGTTGAAAGCTTGAACGGTAAACTGGCAGCCTTGAAGCGTTTTACCTCTAAGCTGGCAGAAAGATCCCTTCCTTTTTACAAAACCCTTCAAGGGTGTACAAAGAAAAGGGACTTCAGGTGGACAGAAGAAGCAGAAGAAGCCTTCAACCAAATGAAACAGCAGCTGGCTTCACTTCCAAATATTGCAGCTCCCGAAACAAGGGAACTGATCTCTGTCTACCTGTCAATTGTTGAGGAAGCAATCAGTGCAGTCCTGACCATCGAAAGAAACAAGGCTCAGGTACCTGCTTACTTCTTCAGTAAAACCTTAAAGTTAGCAGAGACCAAGTATCCCCCACTGGAAAAACTTGCTCTTGCACTAGTCAAAACAGCCAGAAGGCTTTGGAGATACTTTCAAGCACACCCCATACAAGTGGTCACGGACCAACCAATCAAAAATGTGCTTGAAAAGCCCGAAAGTTCTGGACGTTTAGCCAAATGGGCTATGGAACTAGGTGAACACAACATCACCTATGTTCCAAGAAAAGCTGTGAAATCCCAAATCTTGGCTGATTTCATTATGGAAGTACCCAAGGAAACAACAAAGGAAGTCAATACAGCCTCTACTGAACCCTCTGACCCGCATACTTGGAAACTCTTTACCGATGGAGCTTCCAGCATTGAAGGGTCAGGAGCACGACTAGTCCTAATTAATCCTAATGAATTGGAATTTACGTATGCTCTTTGGCTTGAATTTCAGACTACAAACAACGAAGCCGAGTATGAAGCATTGATTGCAGGACTCAAGCTTGCAAGATAAATGGGTGTCAAAAAGCTTCAAGTCTTCACAGACTCGTTGCTTGTTTTAAACCAAGTGAGTGACAACTACATAGCTAAGGAACCAAACATGAAGAAGTACTGTGAAAAGGCAAAGGAGCTTATGAGTGCATTCGAAACATGCACAATCAAGCAAGTTCCAAGATCGCAAAACAAAAAGACTGATGCACTAAGCAAACTTGCTTCATTAACCTTTGCCCATCTCACCAAAAAAGTATTGGTTGAAGTGTTGAAGCAATCATCAATTCAAGAGCTCGAGGTACAGGACGTCATCACTGAAGAAGGCACAAACCGGATGACCCCCTTGATCAAATTCCTCATAAATGGTGAGCTACCAAGTTATCAAGTAGAAGCCGAAAGGATTCGAATAAAGTCAAGACAATACGTGTTGCAAGAAAATATCCTTTATAAAAAGGGATACCTAGCACCGTTGCTTCGCTGTGTTGGCCCGAAACAAAGTCAATACTTGATCAAGGAAGTTCATGAGGGAATTTGTGGGGCCCATTTCGGCCCAAGATCAGTAGTCTCAAAATTGATGAACCTCGGGTATTTTTGGCCCACCATGCACCGAGATGCAAGCGAGCAACTGAAAAAATGTGAAGCCTGTCAAATACATGCCCTAGTGCCAAAAAGCCTAAATTGTGACTTGGTTCCCATCTCATCTGCTTGGCCATTCCACAAATGGGTAATGGACATTGTTGGACCGTTCCCTCCGGCCAAAGGAGGAGTCAAATTCCTTCTAGTAGCTGTGGACTACTTCATTAAATGACCGGAGGTGAAACCATTGGCAAAGATAACAGGAAAGCAAATCATTGACTTTGTATGGGAAAACATCATTTGCCGATTTGGGTTGCCAGGAGTATTGGTCACAGACAATGGAAAACAATTTGCTGAAAAGGCTTTCAGCTCATGGTGCAAAGAGTTCCGAATAACACAAGTGTTCAGCTCAGTGGCCTACCCTCAATCCAACGACCAGGTTTAAAGAACAAATCGAAGCATTGTGGAGGGCATCAATACACTATTGGGAAAGCATGACACCAACTGGCTCGAAGAACTCACAAACATGTTATTGGCAATCAGAACCACTGAAAAAAACAAGTCATAAAAAAACACCTTATAGCTTGGTGTTCGGATCTGAAGCTGTAATCCCAGCAGAGATAGGAGTTACAACAAAGAGAACGTTCAACATTGATCTAGAAGCAAACAAGCAAGAAATGATGCTAAACTTGGAACTCCTAGAAGAAGCACGGGATCAAGCGGCCATTCAAGAAGCAAGATATAAACAAAAGATGGAATCTTACTACAATGTCCGGGTAAAACATGAAAGATTCAAGCCTGGTGACCTAGTCCTCAGAAACAATGAGGCAAGCAAGAAGGAAAGCCAGGGAAAACTTGGTCCCAAGTGGGAAGGGCCATATGCCGTCCTCGAAGCTCACAAGGGAGGATCCTACAAGCTATGACTCAAATGGCAAAAAACTTCCCAGACATTGGAATGGCAAAAACCTTAAAAGGTTCAACGTCTAGAAACATGTATTAGAAAAAAGTTAGCAAAGTGTTGTTTTTGTTCCCTTGTAATCTACACACTTTGATGAATGAACAATGAGGTTCTTGTTAAAACTTGTATTTTTATCCTATAATCAGGTTGAGAACCTAGCAAAAAACTCCATGACAGGGGTCATGTAAGGGGATGAGCTCCCAGGCCACATCGCTCAATAGGTTCAAGGGTTAGATGGACCTATATAAGGGGTGAGTTCATATATCAATACAACTCCATGAGACTTGGAAATTTTTCAACAAACTTGTCTCATAGACGGGTCTGAGCAGCCTTCACTAAATGTTCCTTAAGCCTTAGAAAATCTTTCAAAAAACAAACTCTCATCAACAGGCTTACAAACCAAAATCAAACTAAGTAAAAATGATAAATAGGATAAGTGTTATGCCTTCTTGTTAAAAATACCAAGCCTAAGTGACTGTAGCACTGAACCCTTCAAGGTATAGGTAACATAAGGAAAACACACCACCAACAAAGACAATTAAACAAACAAAAATACAAGGAAAGGAACAAAACAACAACACAACACAAAAACAAAAGCTATATGAAACATAGAATTAAAAAAGCTAAGTAAAGCACCAGGCCACAAGCATCAAACAGCACCTAGAAGCCTCGAAGGCCTCAAGCTACAAGTAGCTTAAACAATTCCTTTAGAAGATGCATAACATACAACCAAGGCAGCATAAAAAATCACAATATAGAACAAGTATTAGAAAGTTAAAGCATAGCATAAAGGGCCTTAAGGGCCTTAAAACCTACATAATTGTTCAACAAAGCCTCCAACGCTTCAACCACCATAAGGACCTAAACGGTTCCCTTCAAAGTGACAAGTTTAAAACATACAAAACATGAAATTGTTTTAAGTGCTAAGAGAGCTACGAATAGATTGTTTAAACATCAGAAGAAGGCTTTGAAGCCCCAGAACCATTACCCTTACCCTTCTTGGCCTTCTTCGCCTTCTTGGCCTTAGGGCCATCATCACCTGCAACCGCTGAGCCTTCAAGGCTTGCTTCCTTGGAAACATCTGCATCCTTCGAGAAAGTCTCTTCACTATCACCAGAACGGGAACGCTTCTTGGATAAGGAGTCAAGCACTTCAGAACAAACTTTCTCATTAAGCCCAGCTGGTTTCAGTTCCTGTAACACGGAAAGAGGTTTACCGAAGCAAGACAAAACTTCACTTACATAAGGATAGGTCAGCCTTTCCATCTTGTGAACAGACTCCTTGAAAACTTCAGAAGCCTTAGGGCGTAACAAAGGAGATTGTTCTAAAGCCTGACCCGATTCATGAAGTTTGAAACCAGCAACCAAACCCAAGTGCTTCCCATAGTTCAACAATTTCGTATAAACATACCCAAGGGCAGAGTTAAACTCAGTAGAATGAAGAAGGTAAGTGACAACCTGCTGAAAGCCTTGCTCGATAAGCCACTGGTTATCACCAGTAGCTTGAACCACAGAAGCCTTTAAGCCTTCCTACTCATCTGCAAAGGATTTCTTCTGAACATCCAAGGCTTCCCTATCAGCCTTCGGCTTCAACTTATCTGCCTCCATACTCTTCTTCAAATCTCCAATCTCAATCTCATGCCTACGGGTCAGCTCACCAACCTTCTTAACCCAGTCTTCCTCCTTCTTTGAAAAGCTGTCAATATCCTTTTTCATGGCAGCCATAGAAGCCTTCATCTTTTCCTTCTTCTTTGAAAACTCCTCATACTCCTGCATCCCTTTACGAAAATGAGTAACACCTTCAGCCACTAAGGCAGAAAGGTTGCAGGAGCTCAAGATCAACCTTGAAAGCATGGTGTCACCTTCCATCTCTAATATGGAACCTCGAACAACAGGAGGAGCAAAATTAGCCAACACATCGGCACAAACACTAGCATCTTTGAAACTATCCCCAACCTTAACACTCCAATTTGGAATGTAAACCTCATCTTCACTCAAACTCTCAACACCTTTCCCAGGCGAACCTTGAACAGGAGTCACTGTAACCTTCTTACCCGAAGACTTTTTCTTACCAAGAACAATCAAATTCTTCTCCTTTTTAGCATCAGGGCCTTGACCCTCAGAAACTTCTATGTCATCGCTCAAATCCACATGATCAGAAGAAGTGGATCGAGCAGCACTTTTCAACATACGTCGAGCAGAGCGACGGGTCAAAGCCTTAGGAGCAGCAGTCTTGGTAAAACCCTTCACGTTTGGAACACTAACATACTCCACATCCTCAAACCTGTGTTCAGAGCCTCTAACAACTGCATCATCACCCGCTGCAGCCTCAGCATCCATAAAAACAACATTCGATGTGTTGTCACTCTTGACAAAATCCAATGCAGACATGATTACAAAATTTATAAAATATAAGTAAACAGTCAAAAGGAATGTAAAAAAGCAAAACAGGTGAAATGCATACCCTGACCACTCCTCATAAACCGGATCCCGATCAGGCTTATCCCATAATTTGCTAATACCCAACAAAACTAGCAAATCTTCAGGAAAAGGCCGAACCCTTGAAGGACATTCCCGGGTGGCCTTAAGAAAACAGCTATTCAATTCAGACTCAGAGGGTTCCGGTTCATTGAGAACAGCATCTGGGTGTCTCCAAATCATTTTAAAAGGAACGATTGACTTTGAAACCCAAAAGAACTGGTCCTTCCAGGCACCAAGGGTGGTAACCATAGATGAAACCAAACAAGTATCGACTTTAGATGTTTCAAAAGTAAACAAATCACCGTTCTTCACCAAACGGAAGAGCCGCGGAATGACAACAAAGTAGGATCATAACCAGAGGCCCGACACAAAACCTCAAAATGTAAAACCCTAGCCAAACCCTGAGGATGGATTTGACCAAACGAGACTTGGTAATATTCCAAAACATTCAACACAAAGATTGAGAACGGATGACGAAGATTGGAGAACTCGAAATGGCGATAGTACAAAGCAATCGACCCAGAAGGGCATTGATCAATGGATTTGTCATAACCCGGTGCAACCGGATTGTATTTCAAACCAATGCCTCATTCCATGCAAAATGCCTCTACTTCCTCTTGAGTGAGACGAGAATAACTAACCGAAAGGTCCTTACGGGCACCCATGATTAAAACAAAGAACAGAAAAAATGAAGAAGGAAAGATGATGACTAACCTGAACGGAAGAAGGGATCAATGGAACGCTTAGAGAAGATAATGAAAAAGTTATCAAGTGTAAATAAATGAGAAATAGATAATGAAAAAGGAAGTTATAATTACACAACAGGTAATTACAACTGCCGCCTGAAAAAACTGCCACCCATCACATCAGTTGTCATTTCAAAATTCAAAATCTCAACCGCTCGGAACCCCTGAAGCCTTGAAGCCTTTAAGTAATAGAAAACAATGTGTAAAGTCAGAAGCATTTGAGCATACACCCCAAACACCTCTGACTTGGGGGGCTGATGACGGGGGTAGCTCAAGCCTCAATAATATGACTAAAACACATAACAGCCCAAAAGGTTAAATGGTTAAAGGGTTCAAAACCCGCAAGCCATTGTGAGCAGAAAGAACAAGCACAGTAATCAGTCACATCACTGATAACCCACCAACTCTTCTCTCAGCCGCAAAAGTAGCGTGTGCAAAAGAGAACACTCTTTTACCCGCAGGTCCAAAGCCTTCAACCCTTAAATGGGTAAGTCCCTTACTGCAGCAGAGGTTCACTATTCAAAGGTTTCCCCTTTGGGAAGAAGCCTTCTATATAAATGACAATACATGACATTCATTCCATACATTCAAATCAGTCTGGATCTTCCTTGATCTCTGATCTTCTTTCTTCTCCCTCGAGAACTTGCTTCATGCATGCTTCTCTTCACTTCAAATAACACAACTTCGCTTGCTCTAGTATCCGAGGCTGAATACCTTTCAGCCAAAGATTTCAAGTGAATAACAACACTACTAGTGAACCTCCTCCTACGTCTAGCAAACGTAGGGGGACCCCACAACCTGCGTTAGGCAAACTTCAACCCTTGAAGGCCTTTGTCTAGCCAGCCTGTCCACTACTCTCGGTCTCGTATTTGTTGTAACAACACATACATATCACAAATACATACATACGTATACACATGGTCAGTCCAGTCATTTGTTCAAATCATTTTAATTAGAAGTTACTAATGGTTAGTACTTTAGGTTGTATCCTTAACACACACACATGCATACATACATGCATATACACACACATATATACATACATACATACAATATAATAAATAATTAATAATAAACATTAAGGAATTATATAAGATAATTGCGTAAGATATGATTTAAAATTTTAAATTAAGAAATAGAATAGGAAGGATAAATTAAGAGAAGCAGAAAAAAGAATCTTGAGTTTATAGACTTGTAGCAAATAACACAACTAGTTAGTTATTTATTAGACATACATATGTGTATTTTTTTATTACGTTATATCTTGTTAGGCTTTAGGGTGTGGTCATGACCCTCATGACCACCATGACCCTCTACGTCAGTGCCATGTCACCTACCTCTAATCCACCATCCAAAACCAATACCCTAAGGGGGTGGTCATGACCCAAACCATTATCCTCTTATTTATTTTAATTTATCTTTGTCTAAATAAAAAGAAAATGATTTCTTGAAAAATGGAAAGGAGGACCATGGTTGCCATGGTTTAATCCATGCAAACCATGGTGGATCATGCAAGGGGGTGGTGTAGTCTTCCATTCATGTTCCTACGTAGCGAATCATGTCCCAACCATGACCCCCACGCCCTTTAGCCTTAGATATAAATGTGTGTATTTTTATTACCTTTTTGAGATTATGTCATAAAGGCAAGAATTTTAAACTATTTAATTTGAGTATAGTTTTTTTTATCAAACATGTATCTAATTATATCTTTTATCTTATTATCTATCTACCTGTTTAGTTATCAATATTTAAGTTTCGAGACAGAAGCTTATCAGTCAAATTTACATTTTTTTCAATATAACATAAGAATTAAGTGGTGAAAATTAATATTATTTAGATTAATGCATAATAAAGGGTTATACATATTGTAAATGACAACATGATCAAATTCATGTTCTTTCGTTAATGTTCAAAGAATATCACTTAAGGTGTAAGGTTTGTAATATAAGTTGTGGTTTACATTAGCAGTTAGTGCTAAAACCACAAATCATTAGAAACGGATAGGGGTGAGCAAATTAATCGCCATAACCGATAACCGAACTATAACCGACATAACTGAACCGATTTTAACCGAAACCAACAAAACCGAATGGTTATGGTTATGAAGCTTTTATTAACCGACCAATCGGTTATGATTATGAAGCTTTGGTTAACCGATATAACCGAAACTGAGCCGAACTTGCAATGTTAAGTCTATAATTCGATATAATGTATTTATGTTTTACAATAACCATGTAGAGGTTTCTTACTATGATAAAAGTATGTTAGTAACAAACTGATATTAATGTACATGCGCTTATTTTGATGAAAAACTGAGGTGTTATGATCGAATGAATCTTCTATATAATAATGAACACATAATTATTACTTTACTAAAAGGGATCCCACATCGGTAGTTTAACCAAAAAGTGTAGTTTTGGTTGTCTTATAAAAAAGGTCCAGGTTAAGTCTAACATAGTAGGTTTCATTCTTATTTTGTAGGCCCATTTGCATATAATTTTTTTTACCTTTTTCCCAATAGTTAGTTTTTGGTAGTATTTTTTGTTAATAACCGAAACCGAACCATAACTAACTTCATAACCGAATTTTGGTTATGTTTATTTTTAAGAAAATCCATAACCGAAGTTAGCGGTTTTGGTTATGGTTATGGTTATTGTTGATGCAACAAATAATAGACCAAGGATAGTAGCTGAGCTGGTTAGGCAAAAGGGTTGAAGGGTTCAACTTTGCCTAACGCAGGTCGTGGGGTCCCCCCACGTTTGCAAGACGTGGAGAGAGGTTCACTAGTTTAATTTTGTTGGTTGCTCGAGATCCTCCACTGAAATGTGTTCGGTTTCGGATGTAGGAGCAAAGGGAATGTGTGTGTTGAATGTGAAAGAAAGTGACTTGCATGAAGCTAGCACTCAAGAACAATGACCAGAGATTCTCCAGAAATCAGAGCTGATCAGAATGTTTTCCACACTTAATGAAGTGTCATATTTATAGGGAAAGCCATCACTCAAAGAGGAAGCTATTTGACTAGTGAACATGCTTGTAGTGGGGGTTTTGCCCTTTTGGGGGTTGAAGCCTTTGACCTGCGGATAAAAGGCTGTGCTCTGTGGGCTTGTGTCACTTTTGCGGCTGGAGAGTTTGGTGAAGCAATCAGAGATGTGACTGCCTACTGTTCACGTACTATTTTATCTAGTCTCCCGGGTTTCCAACCTTCGAACCTTTTAACCTTTTGGGCTTTGATGTGTCTAAGTCATTTTATTTGGTCTTGGGCTACCCCCGTCATCAGCCCCCCAAGTCAGAGGTTTTTGGGAGTGAGCTCAAAGACTTCTGACTTTTACACATTTGCTTTTATTGCTTAAAGGCTTGAAGGCTTGGAGTCAGTTGAGAATTTTTGAATTTTTAAAAACTGACAACTGATTTGATTGATGTTTGGCAATTTATAGGTCGGCGGTTTTTGCAGGGAGTAGGTTAATGACTATTGTGTAATCATAACTTCTATTTGGGCGTTATCTTCTTTTATTATTGAAGACAAACAACAATTTTTCATTTTCTCTTTAAGTTTTCTCTGCATTTCCCTTCCATCCTTCAGGTTAGTTCCGGTTTCCTCTGTTTCCTTATTTTCTTCTTATTTTTCTGTAAAATGGGTGCTCGTAAGGATTTGTCAAAATCCTTTTCTCGATTAACCCAAGAAGAGGTAGAACTGTTTTGCATGGAATATGGTATTGGGAAGAAGCTTAAATCAACTGCTCCTGTTTGTGACATTCCGATTGATAAATGTCCGGCCGGTTCGATTGCTCTTTATTGTCGTCATTTTGAGTTTTCGAACCTCCGTCATCCATTTTCCCTCTTTGTTTTAAATCTGTTGGAGTATTACCGAGTCTCCTTTGGTCAAATTCATCCGAAGGGCATGGCTAGGGTTTTGCACTTCGAGGTTTTATGTCGTGCTTGTGGTTATGATCCTTCGTTGTTGTTATTCTGTCAGTTTTTTCGTTTGGCCAAAAACGGTAATTGGTTTACCTTTGAAATATCCAAGGTTGATACTTGCCTGATCTCTTCCATGGTTACCACACTTGGTACTTGGAAAGTTCATTTTTTCTGGGTCTCCGATTCTATTATCCCCATCAAAATGGTGTGGAGGCCGGATGCCGTTCTCAATGAACCAGAACCTTCTGAATCTGATTTGAATGAAGTTTTCCTTAAAGCCATCCGAGAGTGCCCTTCAAGGGTTCGTCCTTTCCCTAAACATTTGCTAGTTCTGTTAGGGGTTAGTAAATTGTGGGAAAAGGCTGTCACACCCCAACCGATGGCGGAAACATCGGGATGAGACGAAGTGTGTAGATTGCAAGAGGCTTCATAACGCTATTTGTGACAAGTATTTAATAATTACCCTTTTCATTGCTTAAATCAGATAATACAAATTTCGAATCACAACACGTATAAAAGAAATATAATTTCATTTCATTTCATAACAATTTAATACAATGGTTTTGGAACTAATTACAACATGTATGAAATAAAATACAATACGACAAGTATTTAACGTTCAAATGCGTTTCTAGGCAATCCTACTAGATTCCATGCGTCATTGATATTCCTGCAACATGTATTAAAAGCATAGATCAATACAAAGGTATTGGCGAGCATACAAGTTTGAAAAATATGTATAAACGTAAAGTTTGTCACAAATCTATGATGGAAGTTTTATATCTAGAATTTAAACTAGCATACCTAAACAACCTAAGCATAACGAAATAGCATGGACATACAAATTGAAACTAGCAAGTATAACTATCACCAGCGTAAGAAACAACATGTATGTGCAAAAATGAAACTAGCGTGCATAACTAACGTAAGCATATCGGGAATACGTTTGATTTCGTATAATATGAATTTTTGTTAAATGATACATGTTGCACCCCAAAACGTGTTAAAGCGTAAAAATAAGGGGTCGAGTATGCTCACAATTTGCAAAGCTTTCCTTTGGTGTCCCATGAAGAGTTGAAGGATTGGATGATTGAACGTCGAGGTCACCATACATGAGCAAACGAAAGTGTTTAAATATTTTGGAGGTTATAGAAGTGTTGTTTAAAAAAATTATAAATACATTTATCTTTATTTTTATACAAATTACAAGATTCCGATAGTCCTCGTTTTATAATTTTAACGTATTTCGTTCACAGGTTTTTACGAAAAACGGACAGAGTTTCCTCTGTTTTTAGACAATCCCGAAAACACAAATTTTTCGATATACTTTCAAAACACAACAACTATTTATCCACAATATTTATACCTTTTGACAAGTGCAAATCATAAACAATTTTACTACATTTACTAGTTAATCGACAAAATTTGTACCGGTTAAAAAAATGACATTAACATAATAAAATTTACGTCATTTAAATTTTACCGAGCCTGTGTTGGCCAGTTTGACCCGAACCGAGTTCGAACACGAATCTGACCGGTTTAACCCGGTGTTGACTGCTTCGATTTGTGTTGATTGCACTTGAAACAAAACTCGAACCCGAACTTGAGCCATGACCCAAACTGAGCCGTCACCACCATATTCAACATCAACAGCAGAAATGAAATAAAATAAGTGAATGGGAACAAGGGTTTTACCGGAATCGAAAATTTGAACTGTAACAAAGCTTGAATCCGAATATGAACAGAGACTCGAACCTGAAGAGCCACTCCACTGCCCATGTCTTCTGTCGGACCACCACAGCCGCCGTCGCTGATGTTTTCGGTTGCCGTGGCCATCACCATCAGTCCTCATCGTCACTGTCCCCGTGACTCCGGCGGCTACGGCTTTCGTTGAGCACCTCCACCGCTGTCATCCTCTTTGCAGGAACCACCACCACCGTTGTTCCCGGTGGTCGGCCGTTCGTTTAGGAGAGAGGGAGATAAGCGAGAGTGGAGAGAGAGGGAGTGAGATTATGCGTGGCCGGAAGTCGACGTCGAAACGTCGCCGGAATTCACCTCCGGTGGACGGGAATGAGCGAGAGAGAGCAGGGTATGAAGGGGTGTCGGCTATTGATGTTTGAGCTAGGGTTTCCATTCTTTGAAGATGGAGGTGAACAGTGCAGCTGATGTGTGCGCGTGAATGTGGAGTGTGTGTGTGAGTGGTTATATAACTAGGGTTTGATAGGTTTGGGCCCAAGGCCCGTTAATCTGGTTCGTGCGTTGTAGAGCGGCCCGATCACGTTTTCGAGATTCGTTTTCACATCCCCGAGAGTTGTAATATGTCGTATAATATTATTTTAGGTCCGAAAATATATAAAACGGTATCGATAGACGATATTTGTCGTGTACGTTCGTTGTTTCGTTAATTAACGCGTGAGTTGTATCGGTGGTCGTTTCAAATCTGCTTTCGATCAGTTTTCAACTGAAAATATTAAAATAGGGGAACGGCACGTATTTTCCTAAAATATGAAAATACGAGAAAATACGGGGCGTTACAAAGGCCAATCGGGATCCGGTTCTAATGAGGAATGGCACGGGTATGCATTTTTCTTTTTTACTCCTTTTGTGTTTTCTTAATTTATGCCTTATGTGCTTTTTGTTTTATGGTTATTTGCAGTCATGTCTGCACTTGATTTCATCAAAAGTGACGATACTTCTGATGTTGCGTTTGAGGATGTCCCAGCTGTCCCTGATGAAAATGTTGTAGTTAGGAATACTGAGCAAAGGTTCGAGGGTTCGGGTTATGCTAGTGTTTCCAACGTCAAAGGTTTTTCTAAGCCTCATGCTCCCAAGGCTTCAACCCGTCGATCTACTCGTCGTTTGTTGAAGGGTGCTCCTCAATCCACTTCTTCTGAACCAGTGGATTTGAGTGACGATATTGAGGCTTCTGAAGATCAAGGTGTTGAAGTGGAAGTTGAGAAAGAAAAGAAGTTTATTGTTCATGGCAAGAAGACTCCAGCCAAGAAGGTTATGGCTACTCCTGTTCAGGGTTCTTCGAGCAGGGACGTTGAAGGGTTAAATGAGGGTGAGGTTTATGTGCCTGATTGGTCTGTGAAGGTTGATGATAGTTTTAAGGATGCTGCTGTTTGTGAGGATGTGTTGAGCCATATTACTCCTCCTTCGGTTCATAGCACCATTGCTGAAATGGATGATGACATGATTCTGTCCCGCATGATTTTGAGTACTTGCAACCTTGCTACCATGCTTCCTCAGGGAGTTGCCCGCTTTCGTAAGAGGATGCATGAGTATGAAGAATTTTCTAAGAAGAAGGAGAAAATGAAATCTTCAACGGCTGCAATGAAGAAAGAGATTGGTGGGTTTGCTGAGAAGGAAGAGGCCTGGGTCAAAAAGGTTGGTGAGTTGACTAGAAGGCATGAAATTGAGTTGGGTGATCTTAAGAAAAGCTTTGAGGCCGATCAGTTGAAGCTAAAGGCTGATAGGGAGGCTTTGTCTGTTCAACAGAAAGCCTTTGATGAAGAGAAGGAAGGCATGAAGGCTTTGGTTGCTCAGACCACCAGTGATAACCAATGGTTAATTGAGCAAGGTTTCCAGCAAGTTGTTACTTACCTTCTTCACTCCAAGGAGTTCAATTCCGCTCTTGGTGAAGTTTACACTAAATTGCTCAACTTGGGGAAACATCAAGGTCTCATTGCTGGTTTCAAGCTTCATGAGTCTGGCCATTCCTTAGAAAAGTCTCCCCTATATCGTCCCGAAGCTTCTGAGGTTTTCAAGAGTTCTGTTGAACAGATGGAGAGGCTGACCTACCCGTATGTTAATCTGGTTTCTACTTGTTTTGATAAGCCTCTTACTGTCTTGCAGGAGCTAAAACCGGAGGGCCTTAATGAAAAAGTCTGTGCTGAAGTCCTAGGTTCCCTTTCAAGAAAGCGATCTTATTCGGGAGATAGTGATGACACCCTTTTGGGAGGATCTGATGCTTCGAAGGATGCAAGCTTGGAAGGTTCGGCAATAGGTGGTGATGGTGGCATGAAAGCTAAGAAGTCAAAGAAAGCAAAGAAGGTTAAAGGTGATGGTTCCGGGGCTTCCAAGCCTCCTGCTGATGCTTAATGGACATTTGTAGCGTTCTTAGCACTCTTGAAAAACAATTTGTGGTTTGTATGTTAACTAAAACAGTATTAGGTTTCACAAGAACCCTTAAGGTTCTTGTTATGTGGGTGTGGTTAGGCCTGTATGGCTGTTTGAACAATTTCTCAGCTTGCAAGTCGTTAGGGCTTGCTTTAACTCTGTTTAGATATTTGGAAGTCTGTAAGACTTTCTTTGCTGTGCTATTATGTTTAACTATTTGTCTTGTGTTGTGTTTTTTATGCTTGTGCCTATTTTGTTAAGGCAGGTTGGTTGACTTCAAGTTTTCTGGCTATCATGCATGTAGGTTGAAGCCTTTGAGGCTTCAGGTTATCACACATGTAGCTTGAAGCCTTCAAGGATTCTCAGTTTTGTGACTTGGCTTTATTTTCATAACTTGGCTTGTATTTTTGAATGTTGTCGTATTGTTCCTCAGGTTATTTCTTTTCCTTGCATCTTTGTCTTTGTTGGGTTTGTGTTGCCTTCATGTTTTTTATACCTTAAAGGGTTCAGTGCTGCAGTCACTTAGCCTTGGAATTTTTAACAAGAAGGCATAGCACCTATCCTATTCATTATTTTTCTTATCTGATTTCGTAAGCCTGTTTGTTTATCATTTTTCTAAGGCTTAAGGAACATTTGGTGTAGGTTGTCCAAACCCATCTATGAGACAGCTTTTTTTTCAGTAACAAGTCTCATGGAGTTGTATTGATTTAGGAACTCACCCTTTATATAGGTCCATTCAACCCTTGAACCTATTGAGCGATGTGGCCTGGGAGCTCATCCCCTTACATGGCCCTTGCCATGGAGTTTTTTGCTAGGTTCTCAACCTGATTTTAGGATAGAAAGACAAATTTTGATAAAACAACTTCATTCATTCATGAGATATTGTTTTTACAAAAGGTGTTCATCGTGCAACTCTTGAGATTCAACTTTGTGAAATACAAACCAATCTTTCTTAATTAGACATGAAACCTCTTCAAGGTTTTCCCATTCCAGTGTCTTGGAAGCTTTTTACCCTCTGAGTCTGCTAGCTTGTAAGATCCACCCTTATGTGCTTCAAGGATGGTATACGGGACTTCCCATTTTGGGCCCAGCTTTCCTTGGTTCTCTTTTTTGCTAGCTTCATTGTTTCTAAGCACCAGGTCTCCTGGTTTGAAACGTTCATTCTTGACTCTTTTGTTGTAGTAAGCTTCCATCCTTTGTTTATACTTGGCTTCTTGAATTGCAGCTTGGTCTCGTGCTTCCTCTAGGAGTTGTAAGTTCAACATGGTCTCTTTTTGGTTTGTTTCGGGATCCATGTTGACAGTTCGTTGTGTTACAACTCCTACTTCAGCTGGAATCACGGCCTCAAACCCAAATACCAAGCTATAGGTTGTTCTTTTGTGGCTTGTTTTTTCGGTTGTTCTTATGGCCCATAGAAAACTTGGCAATTCTTCAAGCCAATTGCTTTCATACCTTCCTAATCTGGCTTTGATTACTTCAACTATGCTTCGATTCATCCTCTCAACTTGACCATTTGACTGTGGGTATGCCACTGAGCTGAACACCTGAGCGATTCTGAATTCTTTGCACCAAACGCTGAAAGGCTTCTCGGCAAATTGCTTTCCATTGTCGGTGACAAGCACTCCCGGTAGTCCATAACGGCAAATAATGTTGTCCCAAACGAAGTCAATGACCTGTTTGCCCGTGATTTTGGCAAGTGGTTTAACCTCGGGCCACTTGGTGAAATAATCTATCGCCACCAACAAGAATTTTACTCCACCTTTGGCCGGTGGGAATGGGCCAACGATATCCATTCCCCATTTATAAAATGGCCATGCTGAGGTTATTGGGAGAAGGTCATGCTTGGGATTCTTCGGGACTGGTGCATGAATTTGGCAGGCATCACACTTCCTTAATTGCTCAGTGGTATCTCGGTGCATGGAGGGCCAAAAATACCCAAGGTTCATTAGCTTAGCAACCACCGATCTGGCCCCAAAATGAGCTCCACATATACCTTCATGAACCTCTTTGACCAAATGCTGGTGACGTGTGCGCGTATATACATATTTTTATAATGAATAAACACACGATTCGGTTTTAAATTTATAAAAGTAATTTATACTTCAACATCAAAACACACACGAAAGAGGCAAGTGTACCCCATCATATATGTAGTAAAGCATCGGTAAGAACCAAGTATCGATCCAAGGAAATGGGCGGAGGAATAATACTAGACCTTTGTCATTAAATTAACGGAAGAAAGCTAAGTTGTGTGATTTTATAAAGACTAAAATAAGCATAAACAAATACTTATAAAAACATAATAGACTCCAAATACCGAAAAGTCATCCATGAAAACCTCCATAGTATCCTCGATTATATCATGAAAAATTGCAACCATGCATCTCTGGAAGGTCGTCGGTGCATTACACAACCCAAAAGGCATCCGCCGGTAGGCGAATGTGCCGAAGGGGCAGGTAAAGGTAGTCTTCTCCTGATCCTCAGGAGCAATAGGAATTTGGAAGTACCCAGAGAACCCGTCCAAGAAACAGTAATACAACTTCCCTGACAGACGCTCCAACATCTGGTCGATGAATGGAAGCGGGAAGTGATCCTTACGAGTAGCATCATTGAGTTTGCGGTAGTCGATGCAAACTCACCACCCAGTGACGGTACGGGTAGGAATTAGCTCATTCCTATCATTTGAGACTATAGTAATACTACCTTTCTTGGGTACTACCTGCATTGGACTCACCCACACAGAGTCAGAAATAGGATAAATCAACCCGGCATCCAACAACTTAATCACTTCTTTCTTCACCACGTCTTGCATATTCGGATTTAACCGCCTCTGATGCTGTGCACAGGGTTTGTACTCGTCTTCCATCAGAATTTTGTTAGTACAAAAAGAAGGATTGATGCCCTTGATATCCATGATTTTCCAAGCAATGGCTCTCTTATGAAGTCTAAGAACCTCGAGAAGCTGTTTCTTCTCATCTTTTTCCAATGTTGCCAAAATGATGACCGGCAAGCGACACTCCTCGTCCAGAAATGCATACTCGAGATGTGGCAGGAGTTCTTTCAACTCCAAAGACGGTGGATCTTCAATCGAAGGTTTTGATTTCTCATCTTCTACATGGCCAATTTCTAGAAATCGCTCCGGACTATGGGAACCATCGTCACCAATCTGATAGACTGGCTGCTCGAAATCGTGGCCCTCCTGCGTAATGCCAATCAGGTCCCCACACTACAGACGTGTGTCCGAATCAATCTCGTCAACAGTGCCTTGAAAATGAGAGCACACACATGCGTCGACAATGTCGACATAATAAAGCATGTCATCGTGACTTTGCGGATGCTGCATTGATCTTTTGATATCAAATGTCACGTGCTCGTCATTTACTCGGAGCGTGATTTGGCCAGCTGCCACATCAACAATCGTCCTCGCAGTATTGAGGAACGGGCGTCCAAGTATCAAAGGCACTCTTGAATCTTCGTCCATGTCAAGAATAACAAAATCCACGGGGAAAACAAATTTATCGATTTTAACAAGCATGTTTTCAACAAATCCACGCGGATACTTTATTGAACGATCTGCCAACCGAATGCTCATTCTAGTAGGTGACGGCTCACCCAGATCCAGTTTAGTAAAAACCTTATAAGGCATAAGGTTGATACTCGCTCCCAAGTCAGCCAATGCATGGCTAACAGACATGTTTCCAATCAAACAAGGGAGCGTAAAACTACCCGGATCTCCCATTTTCGTGGGCAGACGGTTTTGCAGAACGGTAGAACAACTTTCATTCATCACCACACATGATATATCCTCGAGCTTCTGTTTATTCGAGAGGATGTCCTTTAGGAATTTCGCATACTTCGGCATCTGGGCCAAGGCTTCAACAAACGGTATATTTATGTGAAGTTGTTTAAACAATTCAAGGAACTTACCGTATTGTTCTTCGTTTTTCTGTTTCTTCAGCCTGCCCGGATATGGTACTGGTGGAGTGTAATCTTTAACTGGCTCCTGGACTTGTGCTGTACTTGCTGGGCGTAGCCTGGCTTGCACCTCGTCCGGTGTGTCAGTCGGGACCGCTCCAGTGATCGGTGATGAGTCCGATATGTAGGGTCCGGTAGTCTTTCCACTCCTGGTCATAACAGCATTCATATGCCCGTGCGGATTTGAATCGGTATTGCCCGGGAGACCACCTAGGGGTCTTTCAGACATCATCTTCGCCAGCTGACCAACCTGGTTCTCAATATTCTGAATCGGGGCTTTGTGACTCCTCATTTCTCCCTCATGGGAAAGAAAACGATCCTCTCTCTGTTGGTATCGTTTTTCTACCAACTGATTTGCACTCGAGGAGCTAGTAAGAAGCTGAGCCATCATATCCTCCAGCTTGGAACTAGATTGAGGGGCCTGCTGCTGGGAACTACTCCCAGTGCCCTGATTCTGATACGAATATGGACGTTGTTGGTAAGGTTGGTTGTATGGCTGGAATTGTTGACCTTGAGCCTACGACGGCGCTGGTGCGCGCTGAGTAAATCCCAATGGGTTTTGATTACCCGTATTCGCTCGCCACCCAAAATTTGGGTGATTTCTCCATCCGGGGTTATAGGTGTTGCCGTAGGGATTGTTCTTGTCACACCCCGATATTTCCACATATGTCCGGTGGGCCCGGTGGGGAGTATCGTGACGTAGTTGATATCATCATAGTCAATACACACAATATAATAGCACATCGGAAGTCTGGGTGAATAAACTATTACAAACCATGCTGTCTGTGTGTTTGAGTATATGAAAGTACAGACTGGAATGTAATAAGATCCACAGGCGGATCATAAACAAATACAAAAGAAAACAAAAGACAGACTGCAGGCATCTTATGGACTTGCAAGATCCTCTAAAGACACCTTATAGCTCCAGCCTATTTCGAGAGGTACCTGTCAAATCAGTCTTTAAGAAAATACGTCAGTTTACACTGGTAAATACAATTAACTGACTCTTTTGAAAAGGTTTAAAAATTGATTTGAATGCACGTGGCACAAAATCTTTTATAACTTGGGACAATTATTTAAACATAATCTTGTATACAGATTTATATGTTTGTCATACAATTGGGGCCGGTTGGAAGCCGGTCGTGATTAACCGACTCACCACTTGTAGAACCCACAAAGGAGTTATCCCCAACATGTGGGTTTATATTTAGCATTTGCATCTGTCAGGTGTATGCCTACACCCCGTGCATAGGTCGTGGCCATTTTTAAATAAATGAGCCGAGGATATCCAGGACACGGTCGTTAACCCCCAATGCTTGTGTTATCAAACAAGACAGATTAAAACGGGTTATGTAATTTATTAATCACAATCCGATTAAATGATTTCATACCCGACCAAGTGGTATTATTATAATACCATATCCCAAGCCCGTATAGGGAAAATAAGTTAAAAGTATTTACCTGATGCTAGCAGTAAAAATCTTAAAGCTTTTCAAGGCACCTTCTACCGGAAGCTATTTAATCTGTATAGAAGGTTTATTAACCTATTAGGATGCTAACGGGTCTTTATTTTAGTCAAGGACTTAGACCGGCTAGCTAGAAAGAAACCCTAAGGTTCTAAACGCTGGATTAAGCGGAGACCGGAATAGAATGAGATTTAGACCCGACAAGCTTGGATACTTGTATAATGTGGGTAAACTAAATACATTCTGGAAATTGAGGATTTAACGAAAAGGTTTGACCCGTTTCGACTATTTTATGTAAACTAGTCACATAAGCCGATCCGAACGCGTAATTGCGTAACGGGTAACCAAATAAATTATATACAGGTCTTAATCATTATTATGCTTAAAATATGTTAATACATCAGTAAGATATTAACATATATGCCCAAAAATTTATTTAAACCAAAATAAGTCCCATAAGGGCATTTTGGTAATTTTAATGCCCATAAAAGAGTTTAATTATGCAACTGAGTTTCAGACCTGATTAAATCAGTAAAAATATGTATTTTAATAACTTATATCAGTAAGATACTTTCTATATGTAAAAATTACATTATTTAGCCAAACTATGTCCCATAGGGGCATTTTAGTAATTTTACATAGGCTTTAAAGGTAAAAATATACTTCTGAGTTTAGAAACTTTAGCTTACTGTATATTTATATAAATTAACTTAAAACATCAGTGTGTAATGAGTTTTATATGTCCAATATAGTTTTGACCCATACTATGTACTAAAAACGCTTAAAAGGCGGTTTAAAGGGTTATTCGGGTAAAAATAGTAAATCTGAGTTTTTGATTAGTTTACAAAGTTCAAAATACTTTATTTACTATATAAAATCAGTAGCAAAAGGTTTGACACTAAAAAGTTATGTAAAACTCATTTTATGCATGAAAAGGGTAAAACCGGCATTTACCGAAATTAAGCTATAATCCTATGTTATGCTCAATCTAAAAATAATTAAAAATCTTTAAAATTCCCAAAATATTATTTTACATCAGTAGGTATGAAGTTTGGTGTCAAAAATCGGGTTTAGATAGGCTTCATACTAATTACGCCATTTAATTACTAAAAAGTCCCTTAATTACGTTATTGAGCATAACTCCCATTTTAGACCTCCAATTGGTATCAAATCTTTAGGACATGTCTAAATATCAGTAGCAAAGGTTTTAATCCAATCACATTGTTAAAAATCTCAGTTGTAAGTAAAAAGGGCGTTTATGGCATTATTAAGCATAATTACGATCAAGTGCATATAATTCAAACCATTAGGTACTATGCAATATAACTCCAGGGGGTTATACTACTAAGTAATGTGGTCCTAATGGAAGCTTAAAACATGGGTGCATTAAGCTTAAACGGGTCAGAACTGAAAGTCAAAGCAAAAGTCAAGCTTTTGTGACTTTCGGTTAATAATTGACCTTTGACTATTAATTGTCGGGTTTGGACTGATAAAACATGCTTTAATATTAAATACTAAGTTATTAGAATGTTAAAATATAATTTAGAACCTTTGGTTTATTAATTTTAATCATATTTAAACATTCTGTCCAGTTTGACTTTTTTGTCAAACTACTTTGACCCGACAATTGACCAGTCAAACGAGATAATTAGGAGATGCCCTTTTAAGGGTTAATCACCTACACTAATGTGGTCTTATAACCACTTTCAATTTGATCAGTGGTTAAGCCACATGTAATTAAAACGAAAGTCAAACTAATTTTACGCTAAGTTTGACTTAAGAGTGATTAAGCTAAATTAGACAACTAAACAAGTAATTAGAAGCTTACTTAGAGTCCTAGCAACTTTTCTACACTTGATAATCCTCTTCAATCTGATGGAAGCTCCAGAGCAAGTCCCAAAATGAAATGTTGCAAATGTGTGTCAAGAACACATGAAACTAGTCCCTTTATATAGTCAATTTCTTGAAGCTAGATCACTTCCAGGTGTAATAGGAGGCTCCAAGATCGACCCAAGTGTCCTAGCTACTCATTTAAACCGACTTACAGCTCCCTAGGTCGATAATTTTGAGGTTATGGCGGTGGAACAAGCCAACCCGCAGCTGGAAGTCATTTTCTGTTACTGGGGACCTGACGCGGCCCGCTTCAGGTTTTGCTTGTCTTCACGCGGGCCGCCTGGGACTGTGTTACTGGCAAAATAAGTTGCAAAGCTGGCAGAATCAGTCCCTTGACGTTTTTAACCCTTTTTAACATGATTTTTGGCAAAGGAGACCCTTGTAATTATTTTCTTGGGGCCCAAGGATGTGTAAACAAACTCCGTTAGGCTCGGGTTCCTTAAATATCACTATGAATGCAAGTTTCTTCAAGTTTACACTTTTGGCCCAAAGTCTTGAAATCAAGCTTAACGATATCGAAACCACATGAAATTTATACCACTTATTCTTAAGAGTATATTTGAATATTTCGAAGCCTCGGTTTCGTTAAAAGGTCACTCAGAGGTCAGAATTGACATGTTGACACGTTTAACCCTTGTAATATAATAATCTCCCGATTATTTCCATAAACGGCTTCTCATATCCAATCAAGCACTCATTCAAGAATATATTCATCGTGTAAGGTCATTCAGAGGCACAAGTTTGGCATGTTGACACTTTTAGTCCCTGTGATTTCATAGTTTCATTATTCGACAACTTTGGCCTTTCAAACGAAATCTTTTGCACCTTTGGAGTTTAAGACACGTGTCTATATATAATTGGACACGTTTTTCCGTGGTGTTACAGTTCTGCAGCCTCACCTGATTACTCACAAAATCTACTTCTTCGTGGCCCTCATACACGACTCCCTGAAAGCATGCACCAGGTTCGTGTGACACTCCACACTGGTCACATCCTGAACCAGCTTGCGCAGCTATCTGGGACTTCTCGAATTTCGCTGAAAGAGCTGAGATTTGTGCAGTAATGGTCGTGGAGTCATCCACAGCGTGAAATCCTGGGCGAGACGATGATGATGATGTTGCCCGGCCTCTATCTCCTTCGCGATGCGAGCTAGACTTCAACGCAGCTTTTTCAATGATATCATAAGCCTCATTCGGCGTCTTCGTTCCTAGATCGCCTCCTGCATTCACGTCTAATCTCTCCTGCGTGTGGAAGCTAAGCCCTTGATAGAACGTCAAGACCAGTTGTCTCTTGGAGAAGCCATGATGTGGAACATCAATCAACAAATCTTTAAATCTCTCCCAGGCCGCGTGCAACGACTCTCCCTCGTCCTGGCGAAAGGTCATAATCCGGTTTCTTAACTTGGTTGTTTTCTCAGGTGGAAAGTATTTCTGCATGAATAACTCCGCCAGCTCATTCCAGGTCCTGATGGACCCAGCTGGAAGTGACATAAGCCAAACTCTCGCTTTGTCACGTAATGAGAATGGAAACAACCTCAACCGAACAGCATCCTCAGAAACACCCCTAATCCTAAATGTCGAACAGCCTGCGAGAAAAGCAGCGATATGTCTTCCGGGATCCTCATGCTCACGTCCGTCAAACTGCACCGAATTCTGCACCATATTAATAATACTAGATTTAATTTCAAAAGTAGGTGCATCTATAGTGGACTGTAGGATACTCGGCTCCAGGCCTGCCCCTCCGGGCTGATTCGAATCATCCAAAGGTCGCTCGTCGTCTGCCATGATTGCGTTTCCTGCTGCCCCTGAGCCCTCGGCTTCAACGGGTACCACCTGCTCCGGTTCACCAGCTGCGAGTAGCAGCGCTACCGCGTGGGATCTATCACGAATACGCCTCCTCAGATCACGCTCGGGCTCGTCTGACGGCTCAACAGGATCGGGAGCGGGGGTTGAGGACATCAACCTGCAAACGAAAAATTGACACAATGAATATTTTATTATTATAATAATGCTGTTTTTTTTTTTGCTGAAATGAAACAGAATATTATTTTAAATGGGCTGAAAAATTTATAAAAATCCGAAAATGGGCCCGAAATTTTATAAAAATTAAAGCAATAAAAATAATCGAATCGGCTAGAGTAAAAATGATTTTATAAAAATTAAAGCAATATATTCATCGTGTAAGGTCATTCAGAGGCACAAGTTTGGCATGTTGACACTTTTAGTCCCTGTGGTTTCATAGTTTCGTTATTCGACAACTTTGGCCTTTCAAACGAAATCTTTTGCACCTTTGGAGTATAAGACACGTGTCTATATATAATTGGACACGTTTTTCCGTGGTGTTACATCCTCACCCCCTTAAAAGAAATCTCGACCCCGAGATTTACTGAAATAAGTAAGGGTACTTCTGCTTCATAGTGGATTCGACTTCCCACGTATACTCGGGACCTCTACGGGCTTCCCATTTAACCTTTACTATAGGTACTTGCTTTCTTCGGAGCCTTTTAACCTGTCAATCCTCGATCGATATAGGTTTTTCAACAAATCTCAGACTTTCATCAATTTGCACGTCCTTATGAGACATTGTTAGAGATTCATCGGCTAGGCATTTCTTGAGATTACAAATGTGAAACACATTATGAATCCCACTTAGCTCCTCCGGCAAGTTCAGCTTATAAGCTACACTACCGACACATTCGATAATCTCGAATGGTCCAATATACCTAGGGCTCAACTTACCCTTTTTACCAAAACGCATTACTCCTTTCCAGGGTGATACTTTCAGTAAAACTTTATCGCCTATTTCAAATTTTAGAGACCTTCGCTTCCCATTAGCATAGCTCTTCTGCCTATCCTTAGCAGCTTTTAAGCGATCACGAATCTGGACGGTCTTGTCCGTTGTTTCAAGGACTATCTCAGGTCCTGACAACTGAGCCTCTCCTACTTCTGCCCAACAGACAGGCGTTCTGCATCTCCTACCATACAATGCCTCAAAAGGTGTAGCCTGAATGCTGGTATGGTAGCTATTATTATAGGAGAACTCGATTAAGGGTAGATGATCATCCCAACTACCTCCTAAATCAATGACACATGCTCGCAGCATGTCTTCCAATGTTTGAATTGTACGCTCACTTTGTCCATCCGTCTGAGGATGGTAGGCGGTGCTAAAGTTCAAGCGTGTGCCCAAAGACTGTTGGAAACTTTTCCAAAAATGAGAGGTCTATCTAGTATCTCTATCCGAGATAATAGCCACCGGTACGCCATGTAGAGCCACAATCTTGTCTACATACAACTGGGCTAATTTATCGGAGCTATGAGTCTCCTTAATGGGTAAGAAGTGTGCTGACTTAGTTAGTCTATCCATAATAACCCATATTGTGTCATTTCTGTGCCTTGTCTTGGGTAACTTGGTTATAAAGTCCATAGTTACCATTTCCCATTTCCATGTGGGAAGTTCTGGTTGTTGAAGCAGACCAGATGGCTTTTGATGTTCAGCTTTAATCTGAGCACAAGTCAGGCACTTAGCTACATAGGTAGCAATAGATTTCTTTAAACCTATCCACCAATAATTAGCCTTTAAATCATGATACATCTTGTCACCACCCGGGTGAACTGAGTATTTGGAATTGTGGGCTTCCTGGAGGATTACCTCTCGAAGTCCTCCATGAATAGGAACCCAAATTCTTTCATTCGTCCTAAGGATTCCATCCTTCCCAGGTGTTAACTGGTCGAAAATTTTACCTAAATTTTCATTTGGGAGGTTATCTTCCAAAACGGCGTCCTTCTGGGCAGCTAATAGTCTTTCATTCAGACTATTCTTCAACTCAATGCTATTGGCATTGATCCTAATTGGCTTAACTCTTTCCTTTCGGCTTAGAGCATCCGCGACCACATTCGCTTTACCAGGATGGTAGCGAATCTCGCAATCATAATCATTTAAGGTTTCCATCCAACGGCGTTGTCTCATATTGAGCTCTTTTTTATTGAATAAATGTTGGAGACTTTTGTGATCCGAGTAGACAACACATTTAGTTCCATATAAATAGTGTCTCCACAACTTAAGTGCGAATACAATGGCACCCAACTCCAAATCGTGGGTGGTGTAATTTTTCTCATGCACTTTTAGTTGTCGTGATGCGTAGGCAATCACCTTGCCTCGCTGCATGAGCACACAACCCATACCAGTGTGTGAAGCATCACAGTATACAACAAAGTCTTCAATTCCATCAGGTAAAGCTAGTACCGGAGCATTGCTCAATTTCTCCTTAAGAATCTCAAAGGATTCTTGTTGTTTCGGACCCCAATCAAACTTACATTTCTTACGTGTCAAAGAAGTTAATGGCGCGGCTATTCTTGAGAAGTTCTCAATGAATCTCCTATAATAACCCGCTAAACCCAGAAAGCTACGTATTTCGGTTGGAGTCTTGGGCGGATCCCAATTCATAACAGCTTCTACTTTGGCAGGATCTACCTGGATGCCTTGCTCACTAACGACATGTCCAAGGAATTGGACTTGGCGAAGCCAAAACTCGCACTTGGAGAATTTGGCATACAACTTCTCCTGTCGCAGTAACCCTAAAATGCACCGAAGATGCTTCTCATGATCATCCTGATTACGAGAATAGATAAGTATATCATCTATGAAGACGATGATAAACTTGTCTAAGTATGGTTTGCAGACTCTATTCATGAGGTCCATGAATGCTGCTGGAGCGTTAGTGAGTCCAAAGGGCATCACTAAGAATTCGAAATGTCCATACCTCGTCCTGAACGCTGTCTTAGATACATCTTCAGTTCTAACCTTAAGTTGATGATACCCGGATCTCAAATCGATCTTCGAAAAGAAGCTCGCTCCTTGAAGCTGATCAAATAAGTCATCGATCCTGGGTAAAGGATAACGATTCTTAATTGTTACCTTGTTTAGCTCACGGTAATCAATGCAAAGGCGCATTGATCCGTCCTTCTTCTTCACAAATAATATTGGAGCTCCCCAAGGGGAAGAACTAGGTTGTATAAAACCTTTCTCCAATAGTTCATCTAATTGGGTTTTGAGCTCTTTCATTTCTGTAGGCGCTAGGCGATAAGGAGCTCGTGCTATAGGTGCTGATCCTGGTAGAATGTCTATCCTGAACTCTACTTGTCTCTCAGGAGGTAATCCATGTAATTCATCAGGAAAGACATCAGGATATTCAGATATAATCGGAATGTCTTCAATTTTAGGCTTAGGATCATTCACAGTCACTTGCGCCATGTAAATGACACATCCATTTTTCATACACTGCGCTAACTTGAGAATAGACATATTGCTAGGCAATCCATATTGCGTATCTCCCTGAATGGTGACTGATTCACCAGAAGGGGTTTTGATAATGACTAGCTTTTTATCACAAGCAATTTGGGCTTGGTTATGCGACAACCAATCCATGCCTAAAACTATATCAAACCCAGCCAATTTCATTGGCAACGGAGATAGCGGGATAGAATGATTCTTAATGGATATAGAACATCCATTAAGGAGAGTGGAAACTGTTTCTAAGGTACCATCAGCAAGTTCTACCTCGTATTTTATGTCTAGAGTCTTAATAGGCAGATTCAATGACTTACAGAACTTATGGTCTACAAAAGACTTATCAGCACCGGAATCAAATAAGACTCTAGCATAGTTATTATTTACGAGGAAGGTACCTGTTATGACATTCTCGTCATTCACTGCTTCCTTTGCTTGCAACTGAAAAACTCTTGCATTATTTTTCTTTGCCTCTTCAGACTTCTTTGCATTCTTAGGGCAATTGGTTTTGATGTGCCCCTTTTCATTGCAACCATAACAGGTTGCATCCTTTATATTTCGGCACTCAACAGACTTGTGCCCTTTCTTTTTGCAGATCCCACAAGGTTTAGCTTGTGGATCTTGATTGCATTTCCCGAAATGCCTTTTATTACAAGTCTTAATCTGGGCTTGTCACTCGACTGCCCCTTTTTGGAACTAGAGTTCCCTTTGCCCTTTTTGTTCGACTGAGTAGACTTGTCTTCCTCTCGCTTCCTCTTCCCTTCATCGTTTGCCCTCTTCGCCCTACTCCTCACAACATCTAAAGTGAGGGATAAGGATAGATCCACAGCGGATCTATAAGTGGCTGGCTTTGAGGCCTTAACATTTCCCTTTACTTCAGGGGCCAAGCCACCAATGAAACGCGCGATGCGTTTGGGTTCAGGAGTGACTAAATATGGTACCAACCTTGACATAGAGTTGAAACTAGTCACATAGGATCTACAATCCAGATCCTTCATTACTAAGGTGAGGAAATCTGATTCAATCCTCTCAACCTCGTGTTGAGGGCAGTAGGTATCCTTTACAAGATCTACAAACTTCTCCCATGAAAGATTATACAAGTGAACCTTCCCAGTAGATTGCACTAAGGCTTTCCACCATGTGAGGGCATCACCTTTGAAAGATTGTGATACAAACATCACCACATCCTCCTTAGCACATCCACTAATGTCTATTACGGTTTCCATTTCATCTAACCATTTCATACAATCAATCGCTCCTTTTTCTCCGGTAAAATCCCGGGGCTTACAAGAGACAAAATACTTGTAGGTACAACCTTTGGCGTACCTAGAAGTTGGCTTGAGGACTAACTGCTTCTTGGGTTTATCACCCTGGTTAGATGAGTGCTGAGACTCACTTTTCTTATTAGAGTGGGGTTGAGAATGGGATTTCGAATGAGTTTGAGACCTAACGATACTAGGCTCTTTAAACTTAGCATCTACCGCTTGAGAAACTGTTGCGGTGATCATTGCCTGCAGATCGGCACCAGTGATATTAATTCTGGTTCTGTTGCCTTCTGAAGGATGACTGCTTGCTTCGTCCGAACCAGCCATTTCTGAATACTATATCAAACATAGATGATATATTTAATTTACATATCAGATCATCGTATTGATGAGTAGATGGTCATGGTATTATTAAACCATATAGGCCATATTAAATAATCACAGAGAATATCATATTATACAAAGCTCGTCTTAAGGGACATTTAAATAGCTTAGAAAAGCTTGTCACATGGACGATTAAATATAACCAATGATCCTCTGGATCAGTGATTATTTAAGGGTCGAACAAAGTTCATCGCCGTTTTGACAAGAAGTTTATAATTAAAACTGTCATTGTCTTTATTACACCTTTGCTTATATGCATACATCTCTAATGGATGTGTGGTGTATACATCATATTGATGTTTATTAGCCATGATTCATGATGATCATATAGGCTAAAAAATAGTGGCTTGGGAAAATCCAATATATTAGTGAAATTGTGTGATTTCTCGTACCGCACAATGCAGGGTTGTTAACATGTTTCCAGATGTTAACAGGGAGTCATATCTTAAAAAGGTTATACCATCATAGCCATTAAATATTTTGGCTAGGTTATACCTCTAAGAGTTTATTAAGCGGATTAAATAAAATTTGAAATGAAGTAGTATGGCATAATAAATTACATATTTAAAACCAATTTAACTGCATTAAAACCATGATACGGTTACAATGTTGCCCAAAAAGGGACTTTGAGAAAACAACACAAATTACCCTCACAGGGGTTTATTGCCCACGCAGGGGCATACTGAAAAACACTGCCCACGCAGGGGCATACTGAAACGGAAATAAGTCCGCGCAGGGACTTGATACATGAAAACGAAATAAACGTCCACGCAGGGACTTTATTACATAACAAACAAAAACAACACAACCCAACATCACCCTATTTCTTCTTACCCTTGAGAAGGTTCATAAGGCCCTTAACAAAACCATTGTGTTTTTTCTTATTTTCATGAGCCTTATGTTCAACCCTCTCCAACCTCTCTAAAATCTCCTGAGTTTGCTGCTGCTGATACGGAGGAGGTTGATAGTATGGCGGGTATTGAGAATCCTGCGGTGGGTATCCAGTAGGATAGTGTGGTGGGTATGAAGAAGGGTAATGATGATGGTATTGGGCAGCTGAAAGATACGGATCCTGAGTCCCATAGTCGGATGGGTATCCAGACGGGTTATACCCAGATGATCCTGGGTAGGTCGGGATAGGGTTGTCGAAACCCGACGGTGGTTGAAATGGTGCGTGTGAAACTGGCGGAAGGTTACCTTCCGTCTCCGTGCATGACGACTCACCCAACTGAGGGTTTTCTGGGATAGCAGGATACGAGCTTGAGCCACGTGGAGATGAAAACCTTGGTCCCCCACGTACCGACATCCTAGCATTTCTCCCTCGTCTAGGCGGCGCGGGAGGTTGTTGAGGTGGATCCTCAACTGGAAAGGGTGGTGGGGTAACAACCCTAAGCTGTGGTTCATCCAAGGGTGGCTGGGCTGGTGAGCTATGGTATGAAGGTGTGTAATACCAGTCATACTGGCCCATCTTCTCCTGGAATGAGTCAGGCCCATTGTACGGCGATCCCACAAATGGAGATCCGCTAGAGATACTAATCGGATGCCCTGGTGTACCAGTTTGCAAATCCGGGTCTGGGTCGTCATCCATCTCCATCTCTTGTGAAAAATGATCCTCAGGTCCTAAAGGGTTATAGCCCAAAAAGTCATTAACATAAGCGTTAGGATTGAATTGTGAAGGCGAGTAAGTGGAATCCGATTGGTGAAAAGGATGCGATTGGTAAGAATGGTATGATTGGTTGGATTGATGAGTTCCTAACAATAAAGGAGAATGATGCGGTTCGTTCAGATTGGGCATTCCAAAGTAAGGAGGGTCCGACGGTGAAGATCCCAACGAGACAGAATGTCTTGCTGGTTCAGGGTTATGGCTCCAATTATCCTTGGAGTCGGAACCGGTAAGTGAATCGGACGGAGTGCGCCTGTGAGAAGGTCCGGAGCTACTAGAGGGTCCTCCACGCATAGGTCCCTTGCCTCGTCCCCTTAGTCTTGGAGGCATTTTCCTGTTAAAACAAGTAAATATAATAAAGCAATAAAAGGAAGGTTAAGAGTAAAATCCTAGGTCATTTGCCTAGACTCGAGAGGCTAAGGAATGTGCTTATTGTGTCATTGAGATTAAACACAAAAGGCTAGTGTTTAATTCACTCAATGTTGGCTCTGATACCAACCTGTCACACCCCGATATTTCCACATATGTCCGGTGGGCCCGGTGGGGAGTATCGTGACGTAGTTGATATCATCATAGTCAATACACACAATATAATAGCACAGCGGAAGTCTGGGTGAATAAACTATTACAAACCATGCTGTCTGTGTGTTCGAGTATATGAAAGTACAGACTGGAATGTAATAAGATCCACAGGCGGATCATAAACAAATACAAAAGAAAACAAAAGACAGACTGCAGGCATCTTATGGACTTGCAAGATCCTCTAAAGACACCCTATAGCTCCAGCCTATTTCGAGAGGTACCTGTCAAATCAGTCTTTAAGAAAATATGTCAGTTTACACTGGTAAATACAATTAACTGACTCTTTTGAAAAGGTTTAAAAATTGATTTGAATGCACATGGCACAAAATCTTTTATAACTTGGGACAATTATTTAAACATAATCTTGTATACAGATTTATATGTTTGTCATACAATTGGGGCCGGTTGGAAGCCGGCCGTGATTAACCGACTCACCACTTGTAGAACCCACAAAGGAGTTATCCCCAACATGTGGGTTTATATTTAGCATTTGCATCTGTCAGGTGTATGCCTACACCCCGTGCATAGGTCGTGGCCATTTTTAAATAAATGAGCCGAGGATATCCAGGACACGGTCGTTAACCCCCAATGCTTGTGTTATCAAACAAGACAGATTAAAACGGGTTATGTAATTTATTAATCACAATCCGATTAAATGATTTCATACCCGACCAAGTGGTATTATTATAATACCATATCCCAAGCCCGTATAGGGAAAATAAGTTAAAAGTATTTACCTGATGCTAGCAGTAAAAATCTTAAAGCTTTTCAAGGCACCTTCTACCGGAAGCTATTTAATCTGTATAGAAGGTTTATTAACCTATTAGGATGCTAACGGGTCTTTATTTTAGTCAAGGACTTAGACCGGCTAGCTAGAAAGAAACCCTAAGGTTCTAAACGCTGGATTAAGCGGAGACCGGAATAGAATGAGATTTAGACCCGACAAGCTTGGATACTTGTATAATGTGGGTAAACTAAATACATTCTGGAAATTGAGGATTTAACGAAAAGGTTTGACCCGTTTCGACTATTTTATGTAAACTAGTCACATAAGCCGATCCGAACGCGTAATTGCGTAACGGGTAACCAAATAAATTATATACAGGTCTTAATCATTATTATGCTTAAAATATGTTAATACATCAGTAAGATATTAACATATATGCCCAAAAATTTATTTAAACCAAAATAAGTCCCATAAGGGCATTTTGGTAATTTTAATGCCCATAAAAGAGTTTAATTATGCAACTGAGTTTCAGACCTGATTAAATCAGTAAAAATATGTATTTTAATAACTTATATCAGTAAGATACTTTCTATATGTAAAAATTACATTATTTAGCCAAACTATGTCCCATAGGGGCATTTTAGTAATTTTACATAGGCTTTAAAGGTAAAAATATACTTCTGAGTTTAGAAACTTTAGCTTACTGTATATTTATATAAATTAACTTAAAACATCAGTGGGTAATGAGTTTTATATGTCCAATATAGTTTTGACCCATACTATGTACTAAAAATGCTTAAAAGGCGGTTTAAAGGGTTATTCGGGTAAAAATAGTAAATCTGAGTTTTTGATTAGTTCAAAAAGTTCAAAATACTTTATTTACTATATAAAATCAGTAGCAAAAGGTTTGACACTAAAAAGTTATGTAAAACTCATTTTATGCATGAAAAGGGTAAAACCGGCATTTACCGAAATTAAGCTATAATCCTATGTTATGCTCAATCTAAAAATAATTAAAAATCTTTAAAATTCCCAAAATATTATTTTACATCAGTAGGTATGAAGTTTGGTGTCAAAAATCGGGTTTAGATAGGCTTCATACTAATTACGCCATTTAATTACTAAAAAGTCCCTTAATTACGTTATTGAGCATAACTCCCATTTTAGACCTCCAATTGGTATCAAATCTTTAGGACATGTCTAAATATCAGTAGCAAAGGTTTTAATCCAATCACATTGTTAAAAATCTCAGTTGTAAGTAAAAAGGGCGTTTATGGCATTATTAAGCATAATTACGATCAAGTGCATATAATTCAAACCATTAGGTACTATGCAATATAACTCCAGGGGGTTATACTACTAAGTAATGTGGTCCTAATGGAAGCTTAAAACATGGGTGCATTAAGCTTAAACGGGTCAGAACTGAAAGTCAAAGCAAAAGTCAAGCTTTTGTGACTTTCGGTTAATAATTGACCTTTGACTATTAATTGTCGGGTTAGGACTGATAAAACATGCTTTAATATTAAATACTAAGTTATTAGAATGTTAAAATATAATTTAGAACCTTTGGTTTATTAATTTTAATCATATTTAAACATTCTGTCCAGTTTGACTTTTTTGTCAAACTACTTTGACCCGACAATTGACCAGTCAAACGAGATAATTAAGAGATGCCCTTTTAAGGGTTAATCACCTACACTAATGTGGTCTTATAACCACTTTCAATTTGATCAGTGGTTAAGCCACATGTAATTAAAACGAAAGTCAAACTAATTTTACGCTAAGTTTGACTTAAGAGTGATTAAGCTAAATTAGACAACTAAACAAGTAATTAGAAGCTTACTTAGAGTCCTAGCAACTTTTCTACACTTGATAATCCTCTTCAATCTGATGGAAGCTCCAGAGCAAGTCCCAAAATGAAATGTTGCAAATGTGTGTCAAGAACACATGAAACTAGTCCCTTTATATAGTCAATTTCTTGAAGCTAGATCACTTCCAGGTGTAATAGGAGGCTCCAAGATTGACCCAAGTGTCCTAGCTACTCATTTAAACCGACTTACAACTCCCTAGGTCGATAATTTTGAGGTTATGGCGGTGGAACAGGCCAACCCGCAGCTGGAAGTCATTTTCTGTTACTGGGGACCTGACGCGGCCCGCTTCAGGTTTTGCTTGTCTTCACGCGGGCCGCCTGGGACTGTGTTACTGGCAAAATAAGTTGCAAAGCTGGCAGAATCAGTCCCTTGACGTTTTTAACCCTTTTTAACATGATTTTTGGCAAAGGAGACCCTTGTAATTATTTTCTTGGGGCCCAAGGATGTGTAAACAAACTCCGTTAGGCTCGGGTTCGTTAAATATCACTATGAAAACAAGTTTCGTCAAGTTTACACTTTTGGCCCAAAGTCTTGAAATCAAGCTTAACGATATCGAAACCACATGAAATTTATACCACCTATTCTTAAGATCATATTTGAATATTTCGAAGCCTCGGTTTCGTTAAAAGGTCACTCAGAGGTCAGAATTGACATGTTGACACGTTTAACCCTTGTAATATAATAATCTCCCGATTATTTCCATAAACGGCTTCTCATATCCAATCAAGCACTCATTCAAGAATATATTCATCGTGTAAGGTCATTCAGAGGCACAAGTTTGGCATGTTGACACTTTTAGTCCCTGTGGTTTCATAGTTTCGTTATTCGACAACTTTGGCCTTTCAAACGAAATCTTTTGCACCTTTGGAGTTTAAGACACGTGTCTATATATAATTGGACACGTTTTTCCGTGGTGTTACAGTTCTGCGGCCTCACCTGATTACTCACAAAATCTACTTCTTCGTGGCCCTCATACACGACTCCCTGAAAGCATGCACCAGGTTCGTGTGACACTCCACACTGGTCACATCCTGAACCAGCTTGCGCAGCTATCTGGGACTTCTCGAATTTCGCTGAAAGAGCTGAGATTTGTGCAGTAATGGTCGTGCAGTCATCCACAGCGTGAACTCCTGGGCGAGACGATGATGATGATGTTGCCCGGCCTCTATCTCCTTCGCGACGCGAGCTAGACTTCAACGCAGCTTTTTCAATGATATCATAAGCCTCATTCGGCGTCTTCGTTCCTAGATCGCCTCCTGCATTAACGTCTAATCTCTCCTGCGTGTGGAAGCTAAGCCCTTGATAGAACGTCAAGACCAGTTGTCTCTTGGAGAAGCCATGATGTGGAACATCAATCAACAAATCTTTAAATCTCTCCCAGGCCGCGTGCAACTACTCTCCCTCGTCCTGGCGAAAGGTCACAATCCGGTTTCTTAACTTGGTTGTTTTCTCAGGTGGAAAGTATTTCTGCATGAATAACTCCGCCAGCTCATTCCAGGTCCTGATGGACCCAGCTGGAAGTGACATAAGCCAAGCTCTCGCTTTGTCACGTAATGAGAATGGAAACAACCTCAACCGGACAACATCCTCAGAAACACCCCTAATCCTAAATGTCGAACAGCCTGCGAGAAAAGCAGCGATATGTCTTCCGGGATCCTCATGCTCACGTCCGTCAAACTGCACCGAATTCTGCACCATATTAATAATACTAGATTTAATTTCAAAAGTAGGTGCATCTATAGTGGACTGTAGGATACTCGGCTCCAGGCCTGCCCCTCCGGGCTGATTCGAATCATTCAAAGGTCGCTCGTCGTCCGCCATGATTACGTTTCCTGCTGCCCCTGAGCCCTTGGCTTCAGCGGGTACCACCTGCTCCGGTTCACCAGCTGCGAGTAGCAGCGCTACCGCGCGGGATCTATCACGAATACGCCTCCTCAGATCACGCTCGGGCTCGTCTGACGGCTCAACAGGATCGGGAGCGGGGGTTGAGGACATCAACCTGCAAACGAAAAATTGACACAATGAATATTTTATTATTATAATAATGCTGTTTTTTTTTTTGCTGAAATGAAACAGAATATTATTTTAAATGGGCTGAAAATTTTATAAAAATCCGAAAATGGGCCCGAAATTTTATAAAAATTAAAGCAATAAAAATAATCGAATCGGCTAGAGTAAAAATGATTTTCGGAGCCGAAAACTTAAAGAATAATTGAATAAATAAATCCGGATTCGAACAAATAAATGGAATAAAAATTTCACAAGTGTATAAAATAAACATGAAAACGAATAAATTGAATTAAAAACAAGAAATATTAACAAATAAATAAACGAATAAATAATCAAGAAAATATTCACAAATATTAACAAGTATATATACCGATAAAACAATTACTCGGGTCGTTCCTAAAGCTCGCCATTTCCCCGGCAACGGCGTCAAAAACTTGACGTGTGCGCGTATATACATATTTTTATAATGAATAAACACACGATTCAGTTTTAAATTTATAAAAGTGATTTATACTTCAACATCAAAACACACACGAAAGAGGCAAGTGTACCCCGTCATATATGTAGTAAAGCATCGGTAAGAACCAAGTATCGATCCAAAGAAATGGGCGGAGGAATAATACTAGACCTTTGTCATTAAATTAACGGAAGAAAGATAAGTTGTGTGATTTTATAAAGACAAAAATAAGCATAAACAAATACTTATAAAAACATAATAGACTCCAAATAAGAAAATAGATAAATAGCCTTGCTTTATACACAACCAAAGCATGTGAATTAAGTCGGTTTTGTCACTAGAAACATTTGGTCAATTCTCCATTTTCAAGACAATTAGTATCCCTTTCGGGAATCCTAACATGACAATCATTCGGAAAGCTAAAACGATAAACACACTTTAACCACCTAAAATTGTTCTTTAACGTGCAATTGATAAATGTCTATGAAAATCTCTTAAAAATAAGTTAGTCATCCGTTAGGAGTTTTCTAACCTCACTTAATCAAGGAAAGTGACACCGATAAACACAATGCAACCACCGAGACAAGCATAAACTAGATTAAATCACAACCGAGTTCATTTTACAAATCTTGCATATAAATTCACCAAGATAACAATTTTGGCCTAAACTACTAACTAAGCTAACAATTCATGGCAAGAATTCATAACAACACCATTTAACCCGTTAAGGTCCTTGCGTGATGGAAAGATTTCTTGATTAACAATAATTACATTTTATTAAACCACTAACCATTTCTAGTATCATGGTGCACACATTTTAAACAAGTTAAATAAGTTAAGCATGTTCAAAGTCTACTAAAACATGATTAATTAAGCTTCATCTTTCAACTATCTCAACTAACCATATATTAATCATCCAACATAATTACTTATAATCAAGAAATCAACATCAATAAACAAGGTTGCAAACTAATCATCAAAGATTAACATAGAATATACTTCCAAGTGTCATTACAAACAAAATTAACATACTAATGGTTATAATTAAGCAAGGGATTGTAGTGTTTTTGCCCAAAGGCTTACAATAATACATAAAACATTAATCTAAATGCTTGAAACATTAACAAAATTATGGAAAGATTAGAGAATCAAACCATAAACAAGCACTAGATTAAGAATCCGGAAGATAACGGAGCTAATCGGCACAATGTGGCTTGAATCCGGGTGAAAGCTAATGCCTCCGGAGCCTGAAAATCGCCTGAAGAGCTCCCAAAATATCTAGAGTTACAAACAGAATGTTTCTGCATGTTTTTTTATAACATTTAGCGATCGCACGATCGTGCCAATAAAGTGCACGACCGTTCACTTTTTGAATTATTGGAGTTACTGTTCACCATACCGCATGACATCATCAGATCTTGACCAGTCTTCGATCGCGCACGACCGTTCCATTGGTGGCACGATTGTGCATCTCCGTGTAAGGGTGGCACGGACATCTGAACGGGCAGTGCCTTTCCGGGTTGGTGCTAGTCATCGGACCCGCACGGGAACCATCCGCACGGTCGTTCAACTCCCGGATTGGCTTGCACCCCGGATCGCACTGGCGTGCACTGCCGGGCTAGGCTATGTTGTCGGATCCGCACGGTCGTTCCATTCATTGCACGGCCGTGCCAATTTCCCAGATCAGAATTCTTCACAGAAAGTTTGCAGCTTTGTCGTTTCGCTCGGAAAGTCCTCGTTTTTACCATCTTCTTGTTCTGCATGCTGTTTTAGGCCTGTAAACAAAAGTATACCTGATTAAGCATCCGATTCACGGTTTTACGACCGAAACCGCATAAAATGGAGATAAAATGGGGGACTAAAGTATGTATAAATTGGTGAATATCAACTGGCTTTGCTCGGGACCAACACATCTTAGCAAGGGTGCAAGGTAACCCTTCTTGTAGAGGATTTCACCTTGCAGTACGTACTGCCTTGCCTTAATCTTAACCCTTTTAGCCTCTGTTTGATCAGCAGGCAATTCACCATTTTTAAGGAATTTCTTGATTGGGGTCATCCAATTTGGATCTTCTCCGGTGATTACGTCTTGAACTTCCAACTCATCAATTGACGGACCTTTTAACACTTCTACCAATACCTTCTTGGTAAGGTGGGCAAAAGTGAGAGATGCGAGTTTACTTAAGGCATCCACTTTCTTGTTTTGAGACCTGGGAATTTGCTTGATGGTACATGTTTGGAAGGTGTTCATCAATTCTTTTGATTTTTCTTTGTACCTCTTCATGTTTGGCTCCTTTGCAATGTAGTTGTCATTCACTTGGCTTGACACCAGCAACGAGTCTGTGAACACTTCGAGCTTTTGGACTTTCATTTCTTTAGCCAACCTCAAGCCGGCTATCAACGCTTCGTATTCAGCTTCGTTGTTGGTGGTCTGAAAATCAAAGCGAAGAGCATATGTGAATTCTAACCCTTCTGGGTTGATCAGAATGAGCCCAGCCCCTGACCCTTCGATGCTTGAAGCCCCATCGGTAAAAAGCTTCCAGGCTTCAAGGTCTGAAGGTTCAGTGGTAGTTGTGTTTACTTCAGTAGTTGTTTGTTTTGGGACTTCTACAATAAAATCAGCCAAGACCTGGGCTTTGATGGCTTTTCAGGGAACATAGCTGATGTAATGTTCACCGAGTTCAACAGCCCACTTGGCTAATCGTCCTGAATTCTCTGGTTTTTCAAGCACACTTTTTATTGGTTGGTCGGTGACTACTTGTATAGGGTGTGCGTGGAAATACCTTCGAAGCCTTCTAGCCGTTTGGACTAAGGCTAGAGCGAGTTTTTCCAGGGGAGGATATTTGATTTTAGCCAATTTTAAAGTTTTGCTGAAGAAATAAACGGGTACCTGAACTTTGTCTCGTTCGATGGTGAGGACCGCACTTATTGCTTCTTCAGCAACTGAAAGGTAAACCGAGATCAATTCTCCCGTTTCTGGGGCTGCAATGTCAGGTAGGGAAGCTAGGTGTTGCTTCATCTGGTTGAAGGATTATTCAGCCTCCTCAGTCCATTTGAAGTCCTTCTTGTTGGAGCAACCCTGAGCGTTTTGAAAAAGGGTAAAGACCTTTCAGCCAATTTTGAGGTAAAGCGCCTCAAGGCTGCAAGCTTCCCGTTTAATCTTTCAACCTCCTTTTTGCTTCGTGGTGGTTTGGTTTCAAGAACAGCTTTTACCTTGTTTGGATTAGCCTTAATGCTTTGTTTTCCCACAATGTGTCCCAAAAACTTTCCTTTCTCGAACCCAAATGAACATTTTTCAGGGTTGAGCTTCATGTTGACCTTCCTTGGGTTCTTGAAGGTTTCTTGGATGTCATCAAGCATTTGGTATTCCGTTTTGCTTTTGATGACCAAATCATCAACATATGCCTCCATGTTTCAACCAATTTGACTTGCAAATGCCTTGTCAACCAGGCGTTGGTAGGTTGCTCCAGCGTTTTTGAGGCCAAAAGGCATCTTTTGGTAACAAAAGATCCCTTTGTCCATGTGAAAGGCGGTATTTTCTTCATCTTCTTCCTTCATGAGGATTTGATGGTAACCCTTGTAGGCATCAAGAAAACACTTGAACGGGTAACAGGTGAGGGAGTCGACCTTGAGATCAATTTCTGGCAACGGGTAACAATCTTTGGGACAAGCCTTGTTAAGATCCTTGAAGTCTATGCACATTCTCCAAGAGTTGTCCGGCTTTCGAACCATGACCGGGTTTGCAACCCAGGATTGATACTTGACTTCTTGGAGAATGTCGGCTAATACAAGCTTTTCAACTTTTTGGCATGCAGCCAAGCTTCTTTCAGGTGCTAAACTTCGCTTCTTTTGGACAACAGGCTTGACATCGGGTGGTATTTTCAACTCGTGTTCAGCGATGCTTCGAGTGATGCCTGTCATATCTTCCGGGCACCAAGCAAAGACATCGCTATAATGTGTCAACAACTTTTCAAGATATGAGAGAGTTTCTTGTGAAAGGCATGGATTGACCCTTATCCTCTGCTCAGGGTACTTAGGGTTTATAATTAGCCTTTGCTTGTCTTCTTTACTTTTGGAACTTTCACCTTCAACCATGTAGGCCTCCTGAGTAGGTTAAAGGGTTGTTATTCCCCTCTCGGTAGGGAATTTGACAGTGCCATGGCCAACAGACAAAGCCATATAGAATGTACACTGCCCTGGCCTTCCAATGATCACATCATAGTTTGAAGGTACATTGATAACCACAAAGGTGAGTGGTTGGACTCTCTCCTTCTGACCTTCGCTGAAATGAACATCAAGGGTCAGTTGCCCTAAAGGCTTAAGGGGTATGTCGGCAATACCTTTTATGGAGGTCCCAGAGGGTTGAAGCCTTGAACGTTCTTCATTTCTAAAACGGTTGAAGAACTTTTCAAACATGATTTCGGTGGCAGCACCAGTGTCTACGTATGCTCTGCTTGTTTGTAATGTTCCCACAGTAGCCTCAACCACAATAGGGTTTGAAAGAGGGTCTTTTTATGTCGGAGGAAAACAAACACACTGAAGCTCCCAAGCTTCCGACCGTTACCTTTTGTGTGGAGCCCTTCTATCAAAATCCACCATATTGACTTCCTTGCCTTTTCCTTCAGCCATTTTATCCCTTACTCCCTTCACCAAGTGAGCAAGTTCCCTGGACTTAACGGCTTCTTCGATCCTTTTCTTAAGCTGAAAGCAATCATTGGTGTGCTGCCGCTTTTCTTCATGAAATTCACAGTATTGTGTGGAATTTTCGTTCTTCCTGCTTTTGGGGAGAGGCCTAGGAGGCCGAAAGTTTTGTTTAACTTCTTCTGTTGCAAGGATTTCTTGGGGGGTCTTGATAAGGGGTGTGAAACTCATGCCTTTTTCTCTGCTGGAAGGGTTCCGGCCTTCAGGCCTCCGCTGCTCTGAACCCTTTTGGCGTCTGTCATAGGAGTTATAGTTCCCCCTTTTTCTAGCTGGGCTGTTGCCTCGCTAGCTTGATCCCCTTTTCCTTTGCTCTTTAATGTCTACTGCCTCCTCTCCCCGGATGTGGGCTTCAGCCCTTTCGAGAGCTTCTTCCAAGGTCTTGGGTAGGGATTTATTGAAATCTCTTGTGAGATATTTGGATGTAATGGCGTTCATAAAACCGGCCACTCTCATTTTTTCATCTGCCCCTACATATGTTAGACCTTCCTTCTTATATCTTTCTATGAACTCTCGGAGGCTTTCATCATCCCTTTGTTTTATCTGAAAGATTACTGTAGCATCTTTAACGTACCGCCTCTGCTGGGAGAAATTGGCCAGGAACCCCTTGCTGAGGTCATCGAAGCTTCGAACGCTTCGAGCAGGTAAATCATTGAACCAGATTCTGGCTGATCCGACAAGGGTTTGCATGAACATTAAGCAACATTCAGCATTTGACCATTTCTCAATTCTTGCAGCACCAGTAAAGATCTGGAGATGGTCTTCAAGATCTTCAGTCCCATCATATGTTTTGATGTGGGATGGCATCTTAATCTTCGTTTGAAAATCATAATCGGCTATTTGCTGTGAAAAGCATGAGAGGTTACTTAGCTTATAAGGCTTGGCCAAATCTTCTTCTGCCCTTACACCCGCGTTGTTGCTGCTACTGTTGTTCCCTTGAGTGGCTAGCACCTGATTAATAAAGTGCTGCCAAGGGAAGCTGGCCATCATCTGGGGCATAAGGTTAAAGCCTTGAAGGCTTCCGGGTGCAACTGGGCAACTAACTCCCAAGGGAGTGCTCATAACAGCACTTCGTGCCAAGGGGAGTACGGACAAAGCTTGCTCCCATGAAGTTGTTGTTGAGGGTGGAAGACTCGTCACTGGGGACTGTAGGAGCTGGTCAAGGGTCAGCTCATGGCCCAAAGGAGCACCGTTTGTAGCTGGTTGGGATGAAAAGAGAGGATATGCTGTAGGATTCGGCCTTGCGGACAAATATGGGTTAGGGGTTGAAGGAGGATTACTGGGATCAGCCTCATCCCTAGACACCAAAGGTTGTGAGTTTGCAAAAGGAGGGATGGGGGGTCCAGGAGATAGTGTTGGCTCCAGCTCGTCATAGCCTAAACGAATCCTCACTCCCTTGTCCCTTTCCCTACTCACATATTGGTTGAGGAGAGACCTCAACTCAAGGAAATTATTGGTGACCCCCTCAGGGGTAAGCTCAACGTGTGATGGGGTGCCAGAGACACCGATATTAGGGGAAGGGACCCCTGATCTGGACGGAGTTGGAGTGCTGAAAGTGAGAAACTCGGGAGTGCTTCTCAGTGTCGAGAAAGAAGTTGGTATAGCCACATGAACTTGGCTAGTACCTGGGGTAGAAGTGTTTGGAACCTGATTCACTTCTCCCGGGGATCCACTTTCTGACATGGTAATTTCAAGAGAATGGAGCTACACTACTTTGTCTTTTGAAGAAAAATAGTGGCGTGGCCCCACGGTGGGCGCCAACTTGTTGATGCAACAAATAATAGACCAAGGATAGTAGCTGAGCCGGTTAGGCAAAAGGGTTGAAGGGTTCAACTTTGCCTAACGCAGGTCGTGGGGTCCCCCCACGTTTGCAAGACGTGGAGAGAGGTTCACTAGTTTAATTTTGTTGTTTGCTCGAGATCCTCCACTTAAATGTGTTCAGTTTCGGATGTAGGAGCAAAGGGAATGTGTGTGTTGAATGTGAAAGAAAGTGACTTGCATGAAGCAAGCTCTCAAGAACAATGACCAGAGATTCTCCAGAAATCAGAGCTGATCAGAATGTTTTCCACACTTAATGAAGTGTCATATTTATAGGGAAAGCCATCACTCAAAGAGGAAACTATTTGACTAGTGAACATGCTTGCAGTGGGGGTTTTGCCCTTTTTGGGGGTTGAAGCCTTTGACCTGCGGATAAAAGGCTGTGCTCTGTGGGCTTGTGTCACTTTTGCGGCTGGAGAGTTTGGTGTAGCAATCAGAGATGTGACTGCCTACTGTTCACGTACTATTTTATCTAGTCTCCCGGGTTTCCAACCTTCGAACCTTTTAACCTTTTGGGTTTGATGTGTCTAAATCATTTTATTTGGTCTTGGGCTACCCCCGTCATCAGTTATGGTTAATGGTAAAAACCGAATCAAACCGACTCATGCACACCCATAGAAACGGATAAAGATTAGAATATTAGATATTAGGTTGTAGGGTCCATTCGAGATTATACCAAAATGGGTGAAGAAATAAATATGATTGATGAATAGAAGGTTTAGGTTGGTATGAGAAAGAAAATGTCTTCATGTCCAATTGTCATTCCTATCCCGAAAGCGGTTTATAGGAGGTGACATATTTATTTATAGGATTGTTATTTACTAAATGTTTAATTTAATCCTTTGTGGGGCATCTTATCTTTTTTAAGAATATTCATAATGAAAGGTATTGTTCTTATGTTGTTTAATTAGTTAGTCAAGCTAAGCAAACTTCAGTTCAGGGTCGGTGTTGAAGTTAAACGAGCCAACTCAATTCAGTTTTGTCCGGCTCGTTTGTTAACGAGTTTAAAATTGAGCTCGACTTTAACTCGTTAAAAACTTTAGTTGGCTTGTTTATTTTTGTAACTTCTATTTAAAAATAATGTATTTTTTTACATGAATGCAAAATTCATTAACAACTTCATTAGCTTAATGTATTTTTTTACATGAATGTAAAACTTGGGCTTCGAAAATTAAGATAGACGATTATTCGGATTATAATCTATATGAAAGTCATTGAAGTCTGCTGAAGGTTTCAAGAAAAATTCATTAACAACTGTGTTACATGTCCAATGAATGAGACAACGAGCTTAGCTTGATGTAAAATTTGGGCTTTGAAAATTAAGATTGGCAAACGTTTTGGGCCCCACTTCCTAGGGCCTTAAATTATTAAAAATACATTATATATGTAGGTGATTTTGACTTTGAGATTGTTGACATTGATGTTTATGATCTATAATAATACACACATATATGAATCATGGGATCTGAAGCAACTTTTTTTACGAAAAGAACTCCAATTTTATATATGCTTTGCCCCTAAAATATTTTGAGTCGGCCCTATTGTTTGGATTATAATCTATATATGAAGGTCATCGAAGTTTGCTGAAGGTTTCAAGAAAAATTCATTAACAACTTCGTTACGTGTCTCAAGAATGAGCCAACTAGCTTAGCTTAATTTAAAACTTGGGCTTTGAATATTAAGATTGACAATTATTTGCTAAAGGTTTCAAGGACGCCACGTTACTATTGATACATAAAGTTCACATAACTCCAATATTGATAACAAATTAACCAAAAAGGGAAAAGAAAAAAAATCTTATACATACCCTTCATACTAATGTGTGTGACAATGAATTGATTTATGTTAAATACATCCTATTGAGTTGGAAATAGAAAGAGGTTGAACATTCAAAGTGAAATAAAATTCATGGAAATACTTTTTGTGAAGATATCATCTTATTAAAAACTAGATGAGACGTAAAAGACCCAAATCCCACCCATAATAGCTTTTTTTTTTTTTATAGATAAAGGAACAGTGTGGATCTAGAATTCCGACCAAGGGGTAACGTGTTATAAATAAGCCGTAACGAAATCGAAAAAACGTCAAATTTTTCCAAAATTTACACTAATTTTTCTAAATTTTTTCCGACCAAGGGGTAGCGGGGGTTACCCCTACCAAAGAGGTAGGTCCGCCCCTGTAAAGGAAGTATCATTCTTAGTATGCTTCATGTGCTGATGAATATGATCTACTAGCTTCATTGAGAGATATACGTTTACCGTTATCATAGTAGATAATCTATACTATATAATAAAAGAAACCAATATAGGGACACTTGTCATTATTCTAGACCATCATTAATTATATATAATTATTATTATTTAATCTAAATTATTAAATTTAATTTGTTTCAAACATTTAAGAAATTACGGATAAAGTTTCATAAAATATCTTATAATTTATTTACATTAAAAACTAGGTTACAAATTATATCTTAATTCCTTAATTGTAGATAATTATTATTTAATTTAAATTATTAAATTTAGAGTAAAATGCACGGATAGTTCCTGTAGTTTTGTAAAATAACACCTTTAGTCCTCAACTTTTGGAAATTACACCGGTGCTCCATGTGTTTTAACATTTTTTTACTCGGATAGTCCCTAGCGTGGGGGTTAGTTTTCTCGGTTAAGTGGGTGTGAAATGACCTTAATGCCCTTACTGTGTTAAAAATATTAAAAGATAAAGTTAACTCAAGTGGCCCCACCCCACCCTCACCCTTACCACTCATCCATACACGCCTTCTTCGTGCATTTTACAAAAGTTGAGACTATATGTGTTATTTTACAAAATCACATCGACTATCCCTGCATTTTACTCTTAAATTTAATATATGTTTAAAATTCAAGAAGATTAATAATTACATTTATCATACTAATAAATTTATCAAAAAACAACCATCCTTTTAAGATGCAACTCACGTCCAAATATTTAAATTTTAGAGATATATAATTTAATAATTACCGATAATTTATACTTATTTAAATAATTTAAATTGAAACATTATTTTTTTTATATAAGTTTATCTAATTGGATAATTGCTATATGCCCAATCTGGACATTTCAACATTTTTTAGAACTAATAAATTAAGACCACTATTATTTAAATAAAACTTGGGTTATTAAATGTATGTTCACATGACTGTTAAAACTCCTGAGAAAGTCGATGATACAGTCTGTCTTCTAATTGATGGTTCAAATCCTTTCATATATACAAACTTTACAAACATCACAAGTTTTGATCATACATGACACAAAATTTTGTTTGAATATCAGAAAAGCGTCTTAAAAATATTGTTTTATAATTGTTAAATCTTCATTATTAACTATTTGATTTTTTATTTACTTAACCCGGTGTAATACACGGGGTTATAACCTAGTAATAGTGTAAAGTAAGGAAAATTAAAGCTCAACCGATTGTCTTTTTCCTTTATTTTTTTTACTTGCATTTATTAAAAAATGTTATTACAAGATTGTCAACGCTAGAGGCTTATATCTATCTCCATTTAAACATAGGTCAAAAGGTCTGCCCTCTCTAGTGGAGATGCAGGTTTGATTTGATTCCTGTTTAGGCCATTTCGAGGGACATTTAGGTGAAATGACGAATCAGGGCTTTAAGCTCGGGTTCGAACCTGATGAGGGACGAGAGTTTACGGATTCTATCCGGTTCTCGCTCGTCTGGAGGGAACGGTCTCATGGTGGTCGAGAAGTCGACCTCAGACATAGCCCCAAGCAGAGGGGGTCTACATATGAGATTCTTTGTCGTTAAAAAAAACAAAAGTAACCAACGATAGTTTTTTCACCCGTCTTTATTGGTGATCGATCCTTAGCACGCCTTACGATATGGGTCATGCCTACGTTTCCAACCCCTACACATTTACAATAGTCTCCTCAAATATGACAAAACTAGAGATCTCTATCCATTCTATGTACATATTGCTTCCGTTAAGCTCTCTACCTAAGTTATTCCCTCTCGCAAAAGCAAAACGATTGTGACATAGTGTTGGTTCAGTTCTGTTATGCATGAGGGAAAACATTAAAACATACCTGTTACAGCAGACAGTGTAGTGGAGAATCCAAACAGAGATGATCCCATTGTGTTCGACATATGTGTCAGTGTGATCTGGTTCCTCCTTAGGGTGCTGACTGATGATGGTGACTAAGAAAACCGACAAGGGAATCGGTTATGGGAGAGGGAGGTCGATTGTGATGATGATGTTATGATTAGGTTATGTAACTGTGTAACCTTTTGACCTCTACATAATTCCCCTTATATAAGCACCCAGGAGGAAACCTAATTAGTTAATAAGGGTAATATGGTCCATCAACAATTACCAACTAATTATTTAATAGGTTATTATATATTTTGATCTATATTATGTAAATGATTATAATGGCTATAGATTAAATATTAAACATAATATATTTAATCTTACATTCTCCCACTTAGCCGAAGAATCATTTACCATGAGTATTAGATAAGCCTGATCAGGAGTTAACACTCATTTTAGCCTTAAACAAGTACTATAGCAGAGAAATACAGCCGTTGAATCATTATGCGACTCAGGACCCCCATTAGTCATACTATAGCCTTAATTTAAAACCTAATCGTCATGATCAAAATACGCATAAGCCCTTTGTTTGATTTGTAACTTTATTTGTCTATATGCCATTATACCGGTTGAACATATTCTAAGAGACATACAAAATCAAACTGAGGAAATTTCATTAATCATAAACATAAGCTAGTACAATATGCTTAAATAAGGTCTTTACTAAATCCCATATTCCGAACATGTTCTTCGTAAACCTTAGGAGGGAGACCTTTAGTCATCGGATCCGCAAGCATATCTTTAGTACTAATATACTCGATACAAAGATTATTTTCCTCAACTCGTTCACGTACGAACAGATATTTTGTATCGAGATATAAACCAGCTCCAGTCAAACTGTTACTGTTCGAGAAACTAACGGCAGCTGAATTATCACAGTAAAGCTTCAATGGTCTAGAAATGGAATTAACGATTTTGAGTCCAGTGATCAGATTTCTAAGCAACATTCCATGACAGGTTG
>JARYGA010031884.1:0-67091 GCA_030545235.1 Helianthus tuberosus
TACTAAATATGCACCAACAAAGTGATCCTAGGTTAGAGATGATGATAGAGCCTAGTTATGGGGATCATTTTGGTATGAAGGTAGAGGAGCTAGAGAAACGAATATAGTGGTTAGAGGCTAGGATGGAAACACTGAGTGAAGTTCAGCGTGGGGATGGATGGAATTTTAATACATCTAAGTTTAAACCACCTGAGAATGAGTTTGATGTTTGTGAGAGTTATGAGGGTGTTTAGAGAGAGTCGGGTTGTAATTAGTTTGATAGTGCTAGAGCCTGGGGAGTAGGATATGGAGGTGAGTTGGATCTACATGATCCTCCGTGAGTGATTGAGCAGTTGAGAAATTAGGGTGGTGTCCCTTTTGTAGAGTATTGTAGAGTTTCAAGTCTTATTTTCGTATTTTCGGTAGTTTGTGGTTTGTGTTTATTTGTATTTTGAGTCGTTTATTTCTGTACCGTGAGTCTAATTTAGTATAGTCCTTTGAATCGATTTTTGTTTTAGAGTCAGTATTATGCTGGTTTTTTCTTGTCTTTGTTGATGTAGGTTTGAATTGCACCACCCGTACGCAATCTCCATTCGGGTGATTTTGGAGCTGCTTTTCAAATTTCAAGGCAATTACCAAGTATACAAGTCAGTGTCAGAACCGATCGCGACCGAAATGTTATACGATCGAGCTAGATTGGACGAGAGATTTGGAGCATACGCGATTGTTTAACCAGCTAAGTCCTTTCCGATTTGCCCTTAGTTTTTTATTTCTTATTTATTTTAGTCTTTTGAGTTTGTTTCCATCCTACATTTAGGGTAATGTAGAGTTTAAGTGTAGGGATGGGAAACTATTGTTTGAGTCTGTTTAGTGTTAGTTTGAGTTGCAAAATTTTGAAAAATACAAAAAAAAATTAAAAATTAAAAATTTGAAAAATCAAAAAATGTCTCTTATTTAAGAAGATTTACAAATAAAAACGGAAAATAATAGAAAAATCAGGTATGTTTGGGTTTCAAAAAATAATAATATCAGAAAAAGTTGAACTTGTGTCTAGCTTGGGATGTGTGAGTAGGCCCGATCCGGTTTCTAGGTTCCTTTGATATTAATATACTTAATTGTTAGTTTGCTAGTGGCTTCTCATCTAGGAAAAGTTGGAAGCTGAAACCGCCAAAAATAGTGTAAGGGATACCGTTATAAGCTAAAATTGTTAGACTTTTTAATCAAAGAAAAAAATATATTATATAAATGAGCTAGATTGAGAAAAAAAACGAGGCCTATGTAATCTCTGTTGGGGATGGTGACTCTGAATTAGATTGCCTCTAGGTTGGGTTAAAGAAAAAATGTGAACTTAATGGTTTATGGGCTTTTGAAAGTATAACTTCAATGTTCTAAACCCTAATCGATTCATATTCGAATCAAAGCAATCTTGGAGGATTTTTAGAGCTGGTTTTGCAAGGATTGAGCATTCAGAATCCTCGGGGAGAAGTTATGTAACAACCCGCACGTTCGTGCGTTGTTACTACTCGTTATACTCGTTACGCCTAGCACCAGAGATTCGAATCATAAAGTAGCTATATCGCATACATCGCTATTTCGCAGTATAATCTCATATTACGCATATGTTATCGCTATAACACATCACATCGCACATACTAACACTCACGACGACGTTGAGTGAGGACCTATTCTACCCTCCTCGATAGCCGTGATGTGTCACAACACAAAGCATCTTCGAAACGCGTAACACGATTATCGCAACGCAGACTTTCAAATGTGGATATTTATACGACCCTTTGTGACTAATTATAATAAATATGAGAATATGGGTACGAGAATGTGTAAACAAACTATCGCAACGCTTAACGAACAAAACAAAACATCGAAACGCAATTCGCCGGAGACCACCAATCGAATGACCATTCGATCGAATGGCCATACGATCGGATGACCATCCGATCGGATTGCCACCCAATCCATGGCACTCCATCACCTTCTCTCCTCTTCACCTATAAATAGCACTTGTCACGTCACTGTTCAAGTGATGTTACAGCTCTCGTTCGACCAGCACACTTTTGGCTCTATTTCTCTCGATTCCTCGTGATTCTTGTAAGTTTCTACCTCAAATCTTATACTTCTATGATCTACACACACTTCTTCATCATTTTCTTAACTTTTAACCGTGAAATCAGCGGATTTGAGGTGCTCTAGGATGACGTCATCATGGAGTTCTTATGAACTTCAAGTTTTGACCTCATTCCACCAAGAATGACTCAGATCTGAAGGATTTCCACGTGATTTCACAATGTTTTCACACAGATCTAAACATCTTCAAGTTAAAAAGATTGAAGGAAGCTTTTTCAACTTTCTTTCAACTCTTTTACACTCAATGCACTCAAAACCGATAGAATCGGAGCTCATTCAGGCCTTCTGCTCTTCTCTAGTGATGGGTTAGTTTGAGATCTGGATCCTATCAACGAGACAACCGATTTCGGGATAAACATGAACAACCGTCAAGGAACAGTCAACTAGTCGGATTTGGGTGATTCCTGTTCGATCGGACGACTTGGGACTTGATGAGATTCCGTTGTTTAGTACGTTATCAAATCGTCTCGATCAAACCATAAAACTTTTCAAAATAATCAAGTTAAGACGATTAGATTCGTTGGGACGGATTGCCTTCCGATCGGATTGCCATCTGATCGAACTGCAATCCGAACGGATTGCACTTGGTTCCATACTTAAACATTTTCTTCAAACTTTCAGAGATCTGAATGACGAACAGATTGCCGTCCGATCGGATTGCCATCCGATCGAACGACCATCCGATCATTGACATTTAGAACTTCGACGCTTAGTGATTTTCATAATTTTCAAATAACACCAGTTTCTAACGGATTGCCATCCGATCGGATTGCTATCCGATCGAGTGACAATTCTACTGTGAACTTGTTCTCACTAAGTGTCCTGCCAATCGGAGCACCATCCGATCGTCGATCGATCGAATGACCTGAAGGGTAGAGATACTTCACTGTTTTGAAAATGCTACAACAAAAACTTCAAAAGACAAGCCATCATACACAAACACATCTTCACCAAACGAATGTCAATCCAATCGAATGGCCATCCGATCGGATGACCATCCGAACTGATTGACATCCGATCGAATGACCATCCGATCGGATTACCATCCGACACTTGGTTCACTCGCCACCGTTTAACGCACCGTTCAACGCTTACGCTATCATTCTGTGATCAGGCTAACTCAGACGCGCTCTCAATCAAACCAGCCAAGTTATGTTTACTTGTTGAACACCTACTGTGAGTATACTCGAACCCTTTTTATCGCATTTTGGCTGTAACATACGTTCCTATCAAATCAAACTTATCAAAACGAATTATACAATTAAACTATTTATCACTTGCGAATAACTGTTACGCATATTTACACGTGATGCTAGTTACATATGTGTTAGGACTTATACTCGCAAGGTCCCACCTTAACTAGTATAGTACTATAGTACCCGGCAGGGTCTAGTTAGGATGAATAGCAATCGTAATCGCAGCTCGAGGGACTTAGCTGGTAGTATCTGTCTTATATGCATGTATGTTGAGGTATCTCGTTTATGTATTTGGTAATTCGCAGCACTTTTATCTATTTCTCACTACTGTCAAAACTTGTATACTCGCCAATACTTTTGTATTGACGTTGTTTTAACGTATGTTGCAGGTTTAGTCGTAGTCTACATCAAATCAAGCTAGGAAGTCTCGAAACTCACCTAAGAATCTAGGTTGTCGGATTTGCATTGTTCGAGAGGACAAAGAAATCTGTGATGAGTTATGTGATTGTTTTGTTTGTTAGTATGGGATAACAAATGTAATAAATATTGTCGCTATTTAGTTGTTATGGATTCTCTTGAGCAATCAGATTCGCCTAGTGCCGCACCTCGATGATTCCGCCATCGATTGGGGTGTGACAGATTAGTATCAGAGCCATAACTATAGGGAATTAGGCCAGACATGACCTAGTCCGGGTCGATGTCTTAGAAACGACCTAGTCTATAGTCTAAGTACCAACGAGCCGACTCGTACGAATCCAGTAGGATTTATACGGGCCTACTTGATACTCTTATTCGAATCCGCTAAAAACTACAACTTCGCATGAACACCGCATACTACAACTTCACGCAAAGAGCCTTTCCTATGGCTGGAATATTACTTAGCCTTTCCTAAGGCCAACACAATACACACGTTTTCAAAAATATTTGTATAACACAACCGAGTGGTCCGGTCGAGATCAGGCGTGAAAACCGAGAACTCTCGATAAGATCGCTCGTGCAGCGCATTTTTCTAGCACGAGAACTTTCTGATGAGCTAGGAGTGACATCCATATCTCAACAAAAGTCTCCATTTCAAAATCTAGTGGAACTCCCGAATTTATTCGAAGAGCACAACCATAGCTAGGAGCGAAGTTATTAAGTTAGGGGTGAAACCCGTATCTTAATAAACCGTCCCACTCTCTATAAGATGTCTTTCAAAAGCTCTCACCAAGGACTCGGTTATAACGACAACTCGAGCCACACGATGACTAGGAAGACGAATACCATGAGATGCATCCCAGTGGAAGCATAAGTCTTCTAGGGCAACGCGCGTACACGAACTTGTTGGGTATAGTTGGGTTACCATGGTAGTCGACGCCTAAACACCCGAGGCACTCTATCTATTTTCTAGCATATGACTTGCTGATTTTACGCTTTACTGAACTTATTTACGCTTATGTGTTTACAATTTAAAACTTTACGCATTATCAATTTCTCGATTTATCGATTTTCGCTCCCTGCTTTATAAACACACAACTCGCACAGCCATCGCAATCTAAAACAAAAACCAAATGTTCGCAACAAAACTAATGCCTAATTTCTCGCCCTCGTTTTCTCCCTTCAACGCGTCCTCGCGCATTCTACACCGACAACGTATGTGTATAAGCATAAACTAACACTATTTATATATACAAACAAATCAATTGTGTGAGAACTTAGGAATCTCGTGTCTCCTATGTGGCTCCTATGTGAAATCTACTATATTACCCGCAACAAGTTTTGATCGCGCTCAATCGCATCGCAAAACTCAAAAATCATTATGATCAAATCTCACTCCAAATCTCTCTCTGTCTAGATGTCTTCAAACGACTCTACATCGAGACAAACAGCTAGGAAAAGAGCCAAACGAAGCGCCGAGAAGAGGATTGCCTCGCTGGTGGCCAAGGTCATTCCTCAAATTTTCGCTCAAGTGCACTCTCTCAGCAACTCTCGAACCTTAGGAGACTCTAAGACGGAAGCGCCGCAATCTGCTTTCCTCTACAAACACTTCAAAGCCTGTGACCCGATGGAGTTCACGGGTGAAGGAGGTGTATCCCAGCTACTCCAGTGGTTCGATTCTACCGAAGTTACCCTTCGTCAGAGTGGGTGTCCCGATGGTTTCCGTACTACTTGCGCAACCAGAGTATTTCAATCGCGAGCACTCGACTGGTGGACAGCCGAACGTAACAAACGTGGGATCTCCGCAGCTTATGCTCTCTCTTGGGATGAGCTGAAGGAGCTCATGAAGAAAGAGTACTACCCTCCCCACGAAGTCCAAAAGCTAGAAGACGAATTTTGGGAAATCAAGCAAGCCGAAGGTGACAATACTAGCTACACCGCAAGGTTCAAATAGCTCAGTATAATCTGCCCAAGTCAAGTCAACGCATCAGAAAAAGCCATCACGAAGTACATTCACGGCTTGCCTGAATGTGTGGGCGATTTTGTCGAAGCTGCATGACCTGCTACCATCGAAGAGACCTATCGCTTGGCAGCAGAAATCAATGACAAGCGGGTCTTGGACAGATTCTTCTCCAAGAATCCTGTCAAACAGGCTCATCAAGCAATCATCATCGATTCTTTCGATGATTCTTCCGACGATCCCTCCGACGATTCATCCAATGAGTCCTCAGATGAGTCCTCCAACGACACCGCACCGCCGCAAGACGCTCAGCACAGCCGCAAACGAAAGACCATGAGCCCAAACTCTTCAACAACTGAACTGTCACAACCAGAACCTCTCCAAGCAATTCCAGTTCACTCAAAGCGCGACTACAACGGAACCCATCCCCTGTGTCTCATGTGTACGTATCATCACCCGCCAGAAGCTAATTGTCGCTTTTGCGCAAATTGCAACTGGTATGGTCATCTTACCCAGCACTGTCGCACGGGGCCGTAGACTTGAGGAATTTCAGCAACAATCGCAGTCTCCGTAGAAGTCCTCCACAGCAACATTAGCTATACTTTCAATGTTTTTGTAATGATATGATTTTCGCCGTTAATTTCTTTTGCATGTTGAACTTGTTCTATTTCTCGACGCAATGTGGACTCTATTTATCTCTCACTCTCTCGCACTCGCACACGAATTATATACTAGCACTATGTACTATATAATGTGTTTGACCCCTACTATGCATTCTTGAGATAAAGTACGATAAACATGCATGGATCAAACTAATTACGGGTGCACACGAGATTACTGTGATCAGTGCACGGGGATCGTAAAGAGTTTCAATAGCGCCGAAACGTTAAAAGCATGGTCAAGCGTGGTGGATACGCCGCTGGTACTTACTATATATAAGCGTCTTGACCATGTCGACACAGTGTGACATCTATTCACGGGACAGAGGAGTGTGGTTGAAGCATGGTGGATACGCCTCTGGTACTTCCTATATATAAGTGCTTCGCCATACCAACCAATGACTTGTGAAGAAAGTGCCATACAAGTTGAACGTTAATAGACCAAGTATACTATTAACTCTATTTTCGACACACTAAACTACATCGCAAGGCGTAACAATCTCAATCGCAACTCAAAGCGTGTCATCGCTAGGCTTTTCGTAAGCCAACACGCCTGCAATCGCATTAACGCTGGAATCTACCACGCAACCTCAATCGCTTATTATGAGTTTCGCTCAATCGCTTATTATGTATATCGCGCTATCGCTTATCGTATGCATTGCTCTATCGCCCATCGTGTATCGCTTAACGTTTATCGCTACCGCTACCGCTATCGCTTACCGTTATCTATGTTATCTGTGATATGTTAGCCCACATGGCCTCACTTCACGAGACGAAACTGATAGGGTTAAAACATGGTGGATACGCCGCTTGTACTTCCTATATATAAGTGTTGAAGCCATATCAGCAGACTTTCATGGAAAAAGGCCATGTGGGGCTTAATGTTAGGTAAAATTTGTGGTGTTGCTTAATCTAATCAAATCGCATGTTCCCATCGCTTGCAACGCATTGATCGTCGCCTATCGCTCGACGGTTGTCGCTATCGCTCGTCGCTTATCGCTTATCGCTTGTCGCCGCCATCTTCGCTTATTATGCCTGTTTTGTGCTATCAATTATCGCGCACCGCTTATCGCTTATCGCACTCGCTCGTGTCACTAAACTGAGTTCGAAAACGACTTCATCACTCAGTTGCTCAACCCTTCTCTTACACTTGGTCCAACCATCTTTTGCTTGGACCAAGGGAATCGAAATCTATCAGTACTATGTCGACACGCATGACACCGCCTCACGGGACGGAAGCCATATGGCTAAAACATGGTGGATACGCCGCTGGTACTTCCTATATATAAGTGTTTTAGCCATATTGTCGAACTTCCGTGGGAAAGTGCCACGCGGGGCCGACTTTAAATTTAAAATCTTTGATGTTATTTAAAACCATTGTGTAAACAAAACTTTTTTTTTTCAAAATCTTGGTACAAAACGAGATTTTCTTGTAACATTGGTGTGACAATCGACTCAAGTTAATGCCGCGTGACGAGAAAATTTTGTAAAACGAGTTTTAATCACCCTAAAATCTTTTAGTAAACTAATAAAACTCCTCTCATGGCACCTGTGGGAACACCGAAACAGTTTGACACCGCACTGTGGGAAGATTTTTCATAAATAAGTTTTCTCCAACCTTTCGAATTAATCAACTTTTCGAGAATTCGAAACACTTTTGGATCGCCTTTCGTGTGTTGCCACCTTTTTGTATACGAATCGTCTTACTCGCTGCCATCGCCAGACTTCGCAACACTCACTCTCATCAATCTTCAATCGATCTCCCGCTCATCTTGACGCTTTATCGCAACTCTCATTCGCATCAATTCTCGTGACCCTTCTTGTGGATTAATTTCGGGACGAAATTTCCTAAAGCAGGGGAGACTGTAACAACCCGCACGTTTGTGCGTTGTTACTACTCGTTATACTCATTACGCCTAGCACTAGAGATTCGAATCATAATGTAGCTATATCGCATACATCGCTATTTCGCAGTATAATCGCATATTACACATATTTTATTGCTATAACACATCACTTTGCACGTACTAACACTCAAGACGACGTTGAGTGAGGACCTATTATACCCTCCTCGATAGCCATGATGTGTCACAAAGCAACGCATCTTCGAAACGCGCAACACGATTATCGCAACGCAGACTTTGAAATGTGGATATATATACGACCCTTTGTGACTAATTATAATAAATATGAGAATGTGGGTACGAGAATGTGTAAACAAACTATCGCAACGCTTAACGAACAAAATGAAACATCAAAAAGCAATTCGTCGGAGACCACCGATCGAATGACCATTCGATCGGATGGCCATCCGATCGGATTGCCATCCGATCCATGGCACTCCATTACCTTCTCTCCTCTTCACCTATAAATAGCACTTGTCACATCACTGTTCAAGTGATGTGACAGCTCTCGTTCGACCAGCACACTTTTGGCTCTATTTCTCTCGATTCCTCACGATTCTTGTAAGTTTCTACCTCAAATCTTGTACTTCTATGATCTACACACACTTCTTCATCATTTTCACCTTTGAATCTAAACTTTTAACAATGAAATTAGCGGATTTGAGGTGCTCTAGGATGATGTCATCATGGAGTTATTATGAACTTCAAGTTTTGACCTCATTCCACCAAGAATGACTCAGATTTGAAGGATTTCCACATGATTTCACAACGTTTTCTCACAGATCTAAACATCTTCAAGTTAAAAAGATTGAAGGAAGCTTTTCCAACTTTCTTTCAACTCTTTTACACTCAATGCACTCAAAACCGATAGAATCAGAGCTCATTCAGGCCTTCTGCTCTTCTCTAGTGATGGGTTGGTTTGAGATCTGGATCCTATCAACGAGATAACCGATTTCGGGATAAACATGAACAACCGTCAAGGAACAGTCAACTAGTCGGATTTTGGTGATTCCTGTTCAATCGGACGACTTGGGACTTGATGAGATTCCGTTGTTTAGTACGTTATCACATCGTCTCGATCAAACCGCAAAACTTTTCAAAATAATCAAGTTAAGACGATCAGATTCGTTGGGACGGATTGCCGTCCGATCAGATTGCCATCCTTTCGAACTGCAATCCGATCGGATTGCACTTGGTTCCACACTTAAACATTTTCTTCAAACTTTCAGAGATCTGAATGACGAACGAATTGCCGTCCGATCGGATTGCCATCTGATCGAACGACCATCCGATCATTGACATTTAGAACTTCGACGCTTAGTCATTTTCATAATTTTCAAAGAACACCAGTTTCTAACGGATTGCCATCCGATCGGATTGCCATCCGATCGGATTGCTATCCGATCGAGTGACAATCCTGCTGTGAACTTGTTCTCACTAAGTGTCCTGCCAATCGAAACACCATCCGATCGAATCGCCGTTCGATCGAACGACCTGAAGGGTAGAGATACTTCATTGTTTTCAAAATGCTACAACGAAAACTTCAAAAGACAAGCAATCATACACAAACACATCTTCACCAAACGAATGTCAATCCAATCGAATGGCCATCCGATCGGATTATCATCCGACACTTAGTTCACTCGCCACCGTTTAACGCACCGTTCAACGCTTACGCTATCATTCTGTGATCAGGCTAACTCACACGCGCTCTCAATCAAACCAACCAAGTTGTGTTTACTTGTTGAACACCTACTGTGAGTATACTCAAACCCTTTTTATCGCATTTTGGGTGTAACATACGTTCCTATCAAATCGAACTTATCAAAACGAATTATACAATTAAACTATTTATCACTTGCGAATAACTGTTACGCATATTTACACGTGATGCTAGTTACATATGTGTTAGGACTTATACTCGCAAGGTCCCACCTTAACTAGTATAGTACTATAGTACCCGACAGGGTCTAGTTAGGATGAATAGCAATCGCAATCGCAGCTCGAGGGACTTAGCTGGTAGTATCTGTCTTATATGCATGTATGTTGAGGTATCTCGTTTATGTATTTGGTAATTCGCAACACTTTTATCTATTTCTCGCTACTGTCAAAACTTGTATACTCGCCAATACTTTTGTATTGACGTTGTTTTAACGTATGTTGCAGGTTTAGTCGCAGTCTGCATCAAATCAAGCTAGGAAGTCTAGAAACTCACCTAAGAATCTAGGTTGTCGGATTTGCATTGTTCGAGAGGACAAAGAAATCTATGATGACTTATGTGATTGTATTGTTTGTTAGTATGGGATAACAAATGTAATAAATATTGTCGCTATTTAGTTGTTTTGGATTCTCTTGAGCAATCTGATTCGCCTAGTGCCGCGCCTCGATGATTCCGCCATCGGTTGGGGTGTGACAAGCTAGGAGCTCAAGGATTGAAGACTTGATAGGTTTACCTTCCCGATTTGTTTCGGTTCTTTGTTCTTTGTTTTTTAATCGATGAATTCAGTAATTGAACCTTGTTTTATTGTTTTTAAGACTATGATGCTTGGCTAAATTACTTGAACTATCTAGGTTGTGATGAACTTTTGATAAAGTGTGTATTTTTACTAGATGTTAATGTATTTATTGGATTCTTCTTGAAAAGTAGCAAACTTGGGATTCTTAATTTAATGTTTAAGCATATTAAATCTTGTTTAAACTTGATCATATGTTTCACTTGCGTTTTTGTGGATATCTTCCCTGTATGAATGCTAGTTAGGTCATCGAATGTGTGTTAGTGACTAGTTTACGGGTAATTCTGCAGGATTTTCGTAGGAACTGTGATTAAGGTTTTAAATAGGATTTAATATTCTACCAATATTAATATCCATAGGGTGAGAGATTATCGGTCCATCTTTATTGCTAGATTGCTAGGGTTTGGTACCTCGTAAAAAATCCTCCTCAATTTACCTTTCAGTATTTGCTTTCCAAGTTAAATCAGATTTCTTAGCTGCCTTAGACTTTCAATTGTGAGGTAGTTAGTCAAATTAGGGCACTTTTCTAGATAATTAGATAATCGTATGGGAGTCTAATAAACCGGTAGTCTTAACAGCCTTTTAGATAGGTGTCTTCCCGAGAAGGGTCGGGGGTCCTGTTCGGTTTCTCTTAGGGTTTAGCATTTAAAGATCCCGGTTCCATTACACATTCTAATAGAAACCATACGATATCAATTGGGATTCCAACCTAGGTAGTTATTCGTCATCACTGATCTTAATCTTCGTTTAAGTCACGTTCTAGTTTTATTTTAATTAGTTAATTTTAATTTAATTGCAAATTAGGATTTTTAGTAAACCCCCCCCCCCCCTCAAAATATAAAATCAATTTAGTCGTGTCAGTTTGTCAAGTCTAAAGAGTCTAGTTTACGTAATTAGAGAGTCTCGTGGGCTCGATACTCGGACTTACATAAGTTATACTACATTGACCGGTACACTTGCAGGTTGTAGGGTCTAGGTTAGAGAGTCTTAGTTTTTATAAATTTAAAACTTAGCGTGTCTAATTTAGGGGATTTAGACCACTTTAAGCACATTATGCGCATATAATGTATATATGTGTGGGCGCTCGGGGGGCAAAAGTGAAGGTGCACTAATTTTAATGTCATTTTACTAATTTCGTGAAAATAACGTTATAAGAGGGGGATGGTTAATCATGCATCATGTGGTGGCGTTGATAGTTGAAAGACAAGGGAGTACATGCACAAATCGACCTTTGTCTTGATTTTTGGGTGTTGTGTGTCTTATGTCCAAGGCTTGATGTAAAACTACTATCGAGCCGGGGGTCTCACCAAAAGCAGCCCCTCTATTTCTAACGGGTAGAGGTAAGGTTGTCTACATCTTACCCTCCTCAGACCCTACATTAGCTATGCTATTTGTGGGATTTACTGAGTATGATGATGATGATCTAGATTACACTTTAATCTCTCATCTTTAACAAAATTATAGATAATTAGTTAGTAGCTACACTTTATCCCCTTATAAAAAACTAACTCCCCCCCACGATTTTTAAATGGTCGTAACTTTTTGGTACATTAACATTTTTTAAATTACACCGTATTAATGAGTATTTTATTGTCTTTAATTTGAGTATAGTATTGTTATAGTCTTTTTAATTAAAAAATTGATATGTTATGTGACTAACAATGTCTAAGGGTGAGTAATAACTATATTGTTAACCTAAACCGAATCGAAATCAACCAAAAACTGAATTAACTGAAAACTAATTAACTGAAACCCGAATTAACCAAAACGGTTATGAACTTTATTGTACCCACGTTTAACCAAAATTCGCTGAACTGAACCATTCATATTTTCATATATTTCTAGCTTTTATATCATCAGTTCATGTATTTCATATTTATACCCACATTTTGTGTATTTATACCTTCATTTCATGTACCTATACATCCATTTCATGTATTTATACCTAAATTTCATGTATTTCTAATCAAAAGTTTTAGCCTAACTTTTGGTTTTGGCTATTAACTGAAATTAAACGAATCAAACCAAACTGATTAACTGAAAATGGATTGTTTAATAAAATAGACTAATCGATGACCTCGATTTTCATTGAGGATAATAATGTAACCAACCGGACAATGCACACCGTGGAAATGTCTGTGTTTACCACCGCACCGTGCGCGCACTATCGGTTATTAACTAAAATCAGTTACCGGTGATCAATAACTAAATATTTAACCTAAACCAACCGAAAACAGATGAAGCCGAACAGAAATCAACCAAAAACTGAATTATCTGAAAACTAAAAACTGAATTTACAAAAAAAAATCCGGTTATCAATTTTTTTTGTATTCTCGTTTAACCATGATTTTTGGTTTAAAAATATGTATGTTTGCCATTCGATTACTTGTTAATTATCAATAAAAAAATATGCTCGTCCATGATTTTTTAAGTTCAAAAACTGTGTGCCTGGATCACGTACATGACGCCAATCCCGTACAAAGAGTACGCGACCATGAGCTATTGACATGTGTAGTTTTTATTTTAGGGGCGGAAGGGTGTTTTCGTCTTTTCTTCTTGTTTATATGAATAACTAGTTTGAAGCTTATTTTAAACTTGATTTACGTGATATCAGTATACAATTTTTAGTATAAGTATGGATAATATATGTTTCCAATTCTCATTCTTCTTCGGTATAAGTAGGGATAATATATGTTTCCAATTCTCATTCTTATTAATCAATCGATCGTTCTTCTTCTCTTTTCGTTCTTCTGTTTTCGCTATTTTATCAACGGCATCATGTCTACAAATTTCGATTTCTCATTTTTGAATTGAACTTAAAATTCTTCTTTATTTCACGCGAATGTAGTTGTTTGTTCTGTAATCGGAGTTTTTGTTAATTTATGAGAGTTTTTTGTTATTAAATAATATTTATAATCAACTGTTATGATTTGTTCCGTAATTGTTATACTTATTACGTGATCTACTTAGACCACATGTCTCTTCTCTATTGTAGAGACAAAGTTCAAATTCTGTAATGTGCAGGTAGGCAGGGCCGACCCTGGGTAGGCGGCCACCCAGACCCAATTTTTTTAATATATATATATATAATAAAAAAGTATCTACTTTTAACTTGGCTAATTGGTTTTAATATTTGAAGCTTAACCATTTTAAAAGACCTAAATTTAAAACTTAAACTAATGGCTCACTCAATTTTAAATACTTGAAGTTAATCTGTGTTTAAAGGCCCAAATTATTTCAAACTAAAATTAAATATACAAATTATCCATGGATTTGGGGGAGGGGGTCAGTTTTTTTTTTTTATCACGCGCAAGGCTTAAAGTTTGTTTAACATTCTTTGGGAAAAGTATATTTGTTTTCTCTTATAAAAAATGAGTAAATTACAAAAATCGTCCTTTATGTTTGTATCGGATTGCAAAGTGTGTCCTTTGTCTTCAAAGTTGACGAGATTCATACTTCATGTTTTTAAATCATAACACGTTACGTCCTTTACCCTAAACTCAGTTTATTTTTATAGTTAAGTCTGGTTACATGGGGCCCATATGAGAGCATTATTGTCTTTTCCCATTCCCTTTTGATTTCCATTTATTAAAACCCCACCACCACCTCCCACAACCACCACATTCACTATCACTCCATCCCTCTTCAAATCCGGCCACCGCTACACCACCACTATTCGGAACCATAGCCAAAACCCACCACATCCACCACTGATTGATAACCAACAAATAGCCAAACCCTACTACACCCACCACCCACCTGCCACCATTAATCAATCGTTTAATCACCTAACAAAACCACAAAAAATAAACAAATACCCGCTAAAACTCAAACCAAAATATGGCTCTTTTTTGTGAAACGGACCCAAAAATCAAACCCACATAAACTGATCCATTTAAACCACTAAAAATCAAACCAAGTTCTAGTTCTTTTTTGTGAAACGAACCCAAAAATCAAACCCACAGAAACCGATCCATTCAAAACCAAAAATCAAACCTTGAAACCGTGGTGAGAGGCGGCGACGGAGGTGTTAAAGGGATGCGGTGCCGGAGGTGTTTAAGGGGAGGCGATGCCGAAAGTGTTACAGATCTGAGATTTGAGAAGATGAGTGGTGGTGGGCGGGTGGTGGTGATGGTCGGGTGGCGACGGCCTAGTGGTGGTTGTATGAAAAAGAGAGAAAAAGGTGAGAAAAAAGAGGGTTGTTTATGGTGGTGGTAGAATGGTGGTCCGATTGGGTATGGTGAGGGTGGGTGGGTTTTATTTGTTTATAAAAAATAAAATTGTAATTGTAATAGGAAATGACCAAAATACCTTCGGTCTACTTGGTCAGATTTAATGAAAAAAAAACTAACTAGGTTAGGGTTAAAGGACGTAACGTGTATGGGTTCGCAAACATCGAGTACGCTTTTTGTACTTTTTTACTTAAAGGATGATTTTTGTACAACAACAACAACCATACCCAGTAAGTCCCACAAATAGCAGAGCTACTTATAGGGTCTGGAGAGGGTGGGATGTAGACAGGCCTTGCCTCTATCCCTAGGGATAGAGAGGCTGCTTCCAGAGAGACCCTCGGCTCGACAACGAACAGCAAACCAACACAACAAGTCAAAGAAAATAGAAAGAATACAGAAATAAGAAGTCGCCCATTACCAAGAAAGTGATCCGAGTGGCACAATATAATGTAAATCATGTATCATAGCATACAACATCATTTGGGCATAAACATAATGTAAATCATGTATAATAGCATACAACATCATTTGGTCATAAACACAATAAGTCAAACATTGGAAAGGTCCCTTAAAGAATAAGAAAAACCTACGTCCCTTGAAATCCACCTAAGACCTTACTACAATATCCTCTAGAAGTCTTTAACCCTAATCCTACGCCTCCATGAAGTCCTATCGTGGACCATGTCCTCAGAAAGATGCAGCTCTAGTAAATCGTGCCTTATCTGCTCATCACATGTCAGTTTGGGTCTGCCTCTTCCTCTCCTCCCCTGCACAATAAGAGTTTCCACTACTCTAACTGGAGTCGTCGCTTCCCTCCGCTTCACATGCCCAAACCATCTCAATCTCCCCTCCTTAATCTTCTCCGATATACTAGCCACTCCTAGTCTTTCCCTAAAAACCTCAATCTCCCCTCCTTAGACCATGCGTAATGGGGCGTTTTTTGTAAAAATTTTTGCCCGAAAACGCCCTATAACGCCCACCCCCCCCCCCCATTACAGGGGGCGTTATGGGGCGTTATTTTCGAAAAAAAAATCGCCCCGGCGTTTTAAAAATAACGCTTAAATTGACATGGGGCCCACTATTTTCGACCGTTCTCAAACGGTAACTTTCTTTATTTTTTTTTTTAATTTAATAAATTACCACACTATATATATCAACCCATTATTAAAAAAAAACCCCACTTTATCTCCTACTCTCTCCCACTTTTCTTCTAATTTTTATAAAAAAAACACCCACTTTCTTCTAATTTTTATACAATCATGCATCCATACCGCCCTCCTTTTGGTGTCCCCGCTAGACCCGCAAACCCGAACACAACCCAACCGCAAACCCCGTACAACTTCCAAGACATGGACCCGAGCTTTTTAACTTACGCGGCTTACTTGAGTGGCGCCACTCCGTTTGTTCCTCCCACTTTCGGCTATGGTCAAGCCGGCGGGTCTCAACCGTTACAACCCGAAGCCGAACCCGATGTGGATGTCGTACCAGAGACGCAACCCGAACCGGTGCAAGAAACATTGAAACGCGGCAGAAGGTCGCATAAGAAGAAGGATAAGGACGCACCGCGGCGTACAAAAAATATCATCAAATGGACGAAGGAAGAGGAATACACGTTGACTCGGGCGTTTGTCGACATTTCGGAGGACGAAGAGACCGGTAACTTTTTTATATAAATATTATTTTACTTATTTTGTTACTTTATTTTATAACAAACAACTTATTATTATTTTTTTTTGTAGCAAACTTTCAAACGGGCCCGGTTTTTTGGGATAGGGTTCGTGCACTCTTCTTTAGCACGTGGGGTCAAGGCGAACATCGGGACAAAGACTCCATTTCTAGCAAATGGACCGACATCAACAACAAGTGTCATTCGTTCCAAGAAGTCTTCCAACGTAACTACGATAATCGCCCGAGCGGTGAAGGTGACGTTTGGGTTTTAACGAAGACTTTGGAGGAGTTCGAGAGGACAAAATGCCCTTTCACGTACTATAAGTGTTGGGAGGTACTACGAAAAAGTCCAAAGTGGGCGGTAGTTAATCCAATGACGTCTAGTAGTAGACGTCGGGCTAAAAGGTCAAAAACATCATCCTCCGTTGACCCGTCAACTCCGACATCGGATGCCCGCAATGTTGATTTAAATGAGGCGGTGGACGTTGACGAGGGAATTCAAGAAGAGTTGGTCCGACCCACCGGTAGAAGAAAGGGAACCGGGAAAAAAACGGTTGAGTCGTCTTCCGATCTCGAGTTAAAGGATGATTTCGAGGAGATGAACCGTCGTCTCCAAGACATTCGCGACCTCGGCTACAAACGTTGGGAGATTATGCAAGAACGAGTGGCCGAAACCAAAAAGTTTAACGAGATGCAAGAGGCGAGACAAATGGAAAAGGACATTGAGTTTTTGTCCAAATCGATCGATCACCTCCAAGGCGACGCGTTGATCCTTGCGCAAATGCGTCAACAAAAAATTCGAGAAAAATATGGACTCTAGATCATGTTATTTTTTTTAACTTTATTTTTTCTGTTTTTTTATTTTTCTGTTTTTTTCTGTTTTTTTTTTATTTTCTGTTTTTTTTTTCAGTTTTTTTTTTATTTTTATTTCAAGTAATGTAATTTTATTTTTAAATTAATGAAGTTTTTTTATGTTTTAAATTAAAAAAAATAATTGTGAAATGATTGTGAAATGATTGAATGGGGCATTATGGGGCATTATACCCACTACACCACTTTTGCTATAATGCCCCCTTGCTGACTAGGACGCCACGTGTCGTATAATGCCCCATGGTGGGGGCATTATAACCTTCTACCACTACACATGGTCTTACAAAGGATGATTTTTGTAATTTACTCTATAAAAGCCACTCCTAGTCTTTCCTTAACCACCACAAGTGGCCTAGTGGTGGAGTGACTTGGGTTCTCCAATGGAGACCCAAGTTCAATTCCCATTAGTGCCACTTTGGTGGCCACCGACACCCGCTTTAAGCCGGACCGAGGACACTCGAGGTCTCGGGTTTGAAACATGTTTCTTACCCCTCTTTGATGGCTATGGGTATTTGCCGCCAGGGATCCTTGTCGGGTGGTGAACTGGGAAGGGAGATCCCTTCCGCGGTCAGGGGTACCGTGCAACTACCCTTTTTTTAAAAACCTCAATCTCCCCTCCTTACAAAGGATGATTTTTGTAATTTACTCTATAAAAAATGTCAAAAGTTTTCGTTGAAGGACTGAACTGGTCACAAAAGATAGTCCAGGGACCAACCAATAAAACTTCTATTTTTGGACTACAAGCATAAAAACAACTCAAATTACGCACGGAAACTAAACACTTGACATAATAAAGGCCTTTTACAAGCCCAACCCTGTTAACCCTAAACCCCCACATCTCCAATCTCTCAGCGCCTCTCATCAAACCTGCAAAATCTCATTAATCATCAATCATATCTACTCAATCTCGATCATCTTCTTCATCTCTTACAACCTAATTTACAGATCGATCGCTCTATTCACCACCATCTCACCGTTTACACTGCATCCATTAGGTAACTTCATCGTTTCCTTCAATCAGAACCCTAATATTTGTAGGTTGTTCAATGTCATGTTATATAAATGATCCGATATCTGTTGATTGTTGAATTGCGTATTAGATGTAGCAGTATGTGTTGGAATCGGTTTATTGTAGAGGATTGTTTTCTGGAGCCTTGTTTATTGTTACTGATATTAAGTGTTTCGATTTATGAGTTTTGTGAGTATGTGAGTTTGTGTTTATACAAAGTGTTTTGCTGGATTTAGTTAATTAGTTGCGTGTATATGACGGTGTATGGTGGCTTTAGTGTTGTGTGAGCTGAAATGTGTGTTTTGTGGTGGTAGCTTTTGATAACGGAGATTGAATCATGATAAAATTCATGCTTCTTTTAAAAAAAAGGTTTTATTTTTTTTTTTATTTTTTTTTTGTAGTTGGTTTTTAGGTTAGATTTTTTCTTGCTTCTTTAGGGATTGAGGATTGATGCATCTTGATCTACCACGCAATACATCCTTGAAAATGCGAGTGGTGCATATTTGTTTAAATGCTACAGTTCATGATTGTGTACAGGATGCAAATTTTAACAATATGGATAACAGTGGAATTGGTATATGTCAAATTTGAATCATAAGTATGTGTATCCATCTAGGCAAAGCCGATTGAATAGTTGCGATAGTACAAAGTGATATGATTCCATCCTATAAATTAGGGGTGTGCAAATGACGGTTCGGTTATTACCTTTAACCATATCTGTAACTGCTAGCTTCGTTTAAGGAGTTTTCTTAACCATATCCATAACCGAACTTTTGTTTGGTTAATTGGTTATGAGACTCGGTTATGGTTCGGTTTCGGTTAATTAATCGTTCTAAGTTTGAGCTAATATTTAAACTAAATGAACATATTAGACGATTATTGTCTCAGTTACAATCGTTTTTATAAATTAAAAAAGACAAAAATATACACGTGCATAAAATGAGTCAAATTTTATACAATAATAAATTTTTAAACATTTTAAAACTAATTATATGACATAAAAGCTTTCGTATATGTTTTTTTATGTATATAGAGTTTGATTCTTTGAACATGTATATTTTAAATATAGATATATTGTAAAAGCATGTCTTAATTCATTCCGGTTCAGTTCGGTTAACTATTCAGTTATTGGACACCTTTAACCATATACATAACCAACGTATCGGCTAATCAAATAACATTATCCATAACCGTCGGTTAATTCGGTTTGTAGTGGTTCGGTTAACGGTTAAGGTTTGCTCACCCCTACTAAAAATTATCTTCTTCTTTTACCAATGTCAAACTCCATGCTTTGTGTTTATACAGTATTTAAATTTATATCATGCTTAGCATCTTCATATCATGTTCTCTGTTTGTCTCCACTAACTTTTGCTCTTCTTACTTCAATGTTAGCTTAAAGCTGTGGATGCTTGAATCGTGATAACTATGACGTCTCGTGCAACTGTTCATCTCATTACTTATTCAAACGAGCTTGTAAATGGTGAAGCAATTTACGTTTCCTCAAACAGTCTTCCAATAAAGTATACACGTTTCGAACCTGCCGGTCATTCTTTTCATGATGTCGCACTTAAGCTCCGCGGCTATTTCGAGGAAGAAAACGTCCTCAGTGACGATGAGAATCTGCCTAAAGACAAAGAAAACGACTATATGCAATCATCGGATTCATATAGCAGCAAAGGTAAAAAGAAATCTGGTGACAAAACGGCCCAACAAGATCATTACGCGTTATTGGGCTTGGGTCATTTACGGTATCTCGCAACCGAGGAGCAAATTAGAAAGAGTTATCGCGAAACCGCTTTGCGACATCACCCCGACAAACAAGCGGCTCTTCTTCTCGGAGAAGAAACCGAAGCTGCAAAACAAGCGAAAAAAGACGAAATCGAAAACCATTTCAAAGCCATTCAAGAAGCGTACGAAGTGTTAATGGACCCTACACGGAGAAGAATTTACGACTCGACAGACGAATTCGACGATGAGATTCCTACCGATTGCTCGCCGCAAGACTTCTTTAAGGTGTTCGGACCGGCATTTATGAGAAACGGGCGGTGGTCGGTGAGTCAACCGATCCCGATGCTAGGAGATGACAATACCCCGCTTAAAGAAGTTGACGCGTTTTACGATTTTTGGTTTGCGTTCAAAAGTTGGAGAGAGTTTCCGCATGAAGACGAGTACGATCTTGAACAAGCGGAATCACGTGACCATAAACGATGGATGGAACGACAAAACGCAAAGCTTTCAGAAAAGGCGAGAAAAGAAGAGCACGTGAGGATACGTTCTCTCGTAGACAACGCGTATAAACGGGACCCGAGGATTTTACGGAGAAAGGAAACGTTAAAAGCGGAGAAACAGAAGAAGAAAGAAGCGAAGTTTATGGCGAAGAAACAACAAGAGGAAGAAGCCGCGAGAATCGCGGAAGAAAATCGACGTAAGAAAGAAGAAGAGGATAGACTGGCGGCTGTAGCCGCTTCAAATCAAAAGAAACAAAAAGAAAAAGAAAAGAAATTGTTACGAAAAGAACGAACACGTCTTCGAACTGTTTCAACCGCTGTGGTGTCTGATAATTCGCTTAATATTAGTCAGGATGACGTGGAAAACTTATGTATGTCACTTGACATGTTACAATTGCAAAACTTATGTGACGGTATGGAACGAAAAGAAGGCGATAGTCAAAGTCAAGCCGAGCTTCTAAAGCAGGCAATTAGCTCAGACCATGTTGAGAAAGATCTGGCGATGAAAAACAGTCAACAAAATGGGTCTGTGAAAGTCAAAGTCAACGGAAGTGTTTCTACAAGCAGTTTCGAGAAAAAGGAGAAAGAGAAACCGTGGGGGAAAGAAGAGATCGAGCTTTTGCGAAAAGGAATCGTGAAGTATCCAAAAGGAACGTCTAGAAGATGGGAGGTGATATCGGAATACATCGGAACCGGACGGTCTGTCGAGGAGATTTTAAAAGCAACGAAAACTGTTCTTTTACAAAAACCGGACAACGCTAAGGCGTTCGATTCGTTTCTCGAGAAAAGAAAACCGACAGTTACGATTTCATCTCCGCTTACGACTAGAGAAGAAGTCGTGGGGACATCTACAGTTTTACCGACACCGGCCCAACCCGATGTGGTTCCGGTTCCACCGAAACCGAAACCGAGCCAAGCCGCGGAAAAAGTGGAGCCGGTCGGGTCAAGTTCGGACCCGGATGCGTGGTCTGCTGTGCAGGAAACGGCTCTGGTTCAAGCGTTAAAGACATTCCCTAAAGAAACTAACCAGCGTTGGGAGCGCGTTGCTGCTGCGGTTCCTGGGAAAACGGTTAACCAATGCAAGAAGCAGTTTGCGTTGCTCAAGGAGAAGTTTAGAAACAAGAAAAGTAATCAAAGCGGGTGATTATAAGCGTGTTTTTGGAGATTATTAACGGGGGCATCATTTTTGTCACTAGCCGAGCTTTGAAGCGTATTATCTGATGAAGCTGGGTGCAAGCACGATGCGGTTTTGAGGAGATTTGGGTGGGTACGTTGCTGACTTGATACTGGAGGTATGTGTTTTTCATGTTCTTTGGGATAGGGTAGTAATGGGTTTTTGTTATTGGTTGACTGTTGTATTAAGTCAACGCTATGAAGAATCTATACTGTTTGAGTTGTAGTTGGAGTTTAAACATGTTATTTGAATATGCTACCATCTTTATTTAACTAATCTTGTTCATTATCAATGTGTTAATTATGATTTCAAAACAATATGGTTACGGCAATAGTTTGAATTTTAGATTAAAACAATTTAGAAGGTAGTAAGGGTGAAGGGGGTACCCCAAAACTACCCGATGGACCCAAATAAACCAAACAACCATCGTGTGACACCTCATTACAACTGAAAAGTACCCAAATGAGCCTGATTCAATAGCAGCGATTTCCCGATTTACCCGATGAGCCTGGACCCAATTTTTAACCTTTTATAGCATTCTTTTTTGGGTTCATCTTCGGGTTCACAAACCAAAATTCTTTCCTGAACTAGGAACCCAAATGGTTTGCGTAGGTGCTCTTGATTTACCGGATCAAGTTTACTGAGGGTGCCCCTTACACCCTAAGTAGTGTAGTTTTCAGTCTGTGGCTTGTTTTTCGTAGTTGTTTGAGATAACATAAACTTAAATCTTGTGAAATTAATAATATATTCGTTTACGTGGGTAAAACAAGTATCGGAACATTTACACGTATAACTAGACGAGTATGGCCTAATACAGACTTGCTTGGGCTTGGGATTGAAGTTAAACAAGGCAACTTGGCTCGGCTCGACATATCTTAACCGATTGAAATCTAAGCTTTAACTCTGTTTGAATACAAACTAAAGTCAACTCGAAGCTCTACATGCCAACTTGTATATCTTTGAAATTTTGAAGATTTTTCATTCTGTCATGTATGTAGAGATATATTGCCGAAAGAACTAATATTCCACTAAAAGTGGTGTCACGTCACTCCAACGTAGGCGTAATAGCTTCATTTTTCACTCACATGGAAAATATAAAAATGAGTGAATGTGTCCGGTCATATAAAATTGAGCTTACAAGAAGTCACACATTTGAGGAACAACTTACAGCAAGTGTAACAGGTTAAGGGGAAAAAAGTGTGGACTAAGCCTATAAGTACGGTCACCGGTGGCTAATACCTTCTTGACACTATCGAACCTCTCAATCGCATCAGAGAGGCCCCGTGCAGTGCTTGCCTTTCTACCTCTCTCCGTATTATAGCCCAGTGGTACCCGCAGCCAATGAAAGTCACGCTGAAATGGGAAGTTGTAGTGACGAGGGCTCAACCCTTGTGGTGCCCATATTATGGAGGTAGTGACCGAGGCTATTTGCTGGCATCATAACCCTTGCGGGGTGGGATGATGAGTACCTAAAAGGGTACTGGGGCCAGGATTCCCTCCACAATTAAAAAAAAAAAAAAACGTCTCAGTTACATTCCAAGGAGATGCTCAAAAATGGATCATCAGAAAGAGATGCTCTAAAATGATTAGTGTACTACATTTATTTAACTAGCGCGTTATACCCGCGCTTCCCGGCGGGGACGGGATGTCTTCTTTGATAAAATTTGAAAAACTTTAATGTTAAAAAAGACAAAATTGCAGTGCACGTCTTTTATGTTTACATAAAATTGCATTACACGTCCTTTATGTTCAAAAGTTTCATTGCACGTCCTTTACGTTTATTTTTTGTTGCATTGCACGTCCTTACCACCAATCCAATTAGTTTTCTTAGTTGTCTTAATCACATGCCTAGCCACACGTTGGGCAAAATAGTCATTTTAATCCCCTAACTTGTATAACGACTCTTTCAAAACTCATATGCTGCATCGACAATCTATATAATCTCTATAAGCAGGTTCTCTCAATTTATATATGTATGTATGCGTAAGAAAATGCATATTAAACAAACCGATTATGAAATGTATGTTTAGCAAACATGTTTTGCAAGTATTTTTGTGTACAAGATCTATTAGGCATAATCACGATGAAAATGCAAATAAAAACACTCACTTAGTTTGTAAACAAAATAAATTGAACAAGTAAACCTTTATTGACCAAATAAACTTGTAGACCAAACAAAATGGTCAAATAAAATTCACTAAATAAACCTTTAAATTCACCTAATAGATGTTGTACGTAAAAATGCTTGCGAAATATGTTTGCAGAACATGCATTTCATAATCAATTTGTTTCATGTGCGTTTTCTTACAACATATGTTAGGATCGGAGGCTCTCATGATAGTGTTTGTTTGTTTAAAATGAATGATCAATGAATATGAAAACATGTTAGGTGCAGCGGAAATGAAAACAAACTTTGTAAACACAATCAAAGGAGGAAATAGTTTGATAAACAATTGCTTCACATAGAGTCAAAAGATTACAAATCAAAGCAAAAGGTTACAGTCATGCTTACAAACTATACTCCCCCTCAGCCTGATGCCCCAAGGTTTGTTGCACACAAGATGAAAGGATTAGACATGAGGAGAAGAACTCGCTCAGTCAATCAAATGTAACAGTACAGGGCACTGTTACATTTATAGGCAAACCAAACCACTGAGGTATCTCAGCTGACGTCACCATGAAAACGACGTCTAACAGCCTAACAACCTGTATCTACTGTCCTTACACAAACACTGCTAACCTAACCACTGACTGTACATAAAACAAACAATTTACTAAACAACTGCTCTCCATTTATGTCAGTGCTTTACTCAAGGTTGATCAGTCCTTGACTGGGCAGTGCTTTATCATCAGTAGATAGGACCAGCAGTGTTGGATACTTCAGGGTTTTCATCAGCAGTTGAAAGGACATCAGCAGTTGAATATGAACAGCGGATAGAGACCATTAGTTGTTATAAATCACTTTCAAGGGGAGAGCAAAGTGTAAACTGCTGCTTATTGTGAATCCTCTGTTGTGACCTGGTTTTGGCTTTACATTATCTGTTCCTCTGGTAGGGTTCAATCCCAACAATCTCCCCCTGGAACAGATAATGCCAAAACCCTTCATTATTCAGGACCTTTATTACTCATCAAGAGTGCCTTAGCTTGTTCTTTGAATTCAGCTTCAAATTCCTTTGCACTCTGGTCATCCTCATCCCTACACAATGAAAGTTCAAGGAAATCCTACAAATCTTGAACACTAAGGCCTAGTGTTTCTTTCCTTGATATGTACTTCATATTTCCATTGGATCTGACAATAGTCAATACATGGGTCTTTTGGTCAGACATCCACTTTAGTACTTTCGAACCCAATGGATTTCTTGGGAGAGATTTATTTGAAGATGAGTTGAGGGATGATGGCCTTGAAAACAGCTGCAGACTTTCAGACATTCTTTTGAAAGTTTCTTCAATGACTTTGTCTGCTGCAGCTATATCTTCTGCAGTTTCTTGTTCAATAAGTTCTTGTCTTTCAGCTTCTGTCTTGTCTTTAGCAGTGTTTGGAGATGCAGGTTTGTTTAATGCCTTAAAAAGGCTTTGAAGCTTTGTTGAAGTTTCTTCTTTTAGACCCATTTTCGTGATGGTATCTTTGAAGTACTCTGCTTCCTTTTCTATTACCTCTTCTTCAGTCAACTGTTATCTTTCTTTTCTTCAGCCTTTCATAGGCTTCATCAGTCTGCTGTCTTGACCATTTTGATATGGCTTCAGCAGTATCCATTTTTGCATTCACCAGCTCCTTTTTCTTTCTTTTATACTCAGCAGTGAAGTCAGCAATGAGCTTTTTGAATTTGTTCCAGTTTGGAGCATTTTTCTTCTTTGTAGGATCATTTTTGATTCTGTCAATCCTCTCAGCCTCATGCTTTAGAGCGATTATTGGCCATTCTTCAAACTGTTTTTCTTCAGCAGGATAGAATTTTTCTTTTATAATGTAGGCAAGATATTGTTTTCTTAGCTCTTTGCGTTGTTCAGCCTTTTCTTTGATTAGTTCCTGTGCAAATTCTTCCATCTGCTTTACCTTTTCAAGGAAGAAATCCAGTCTTTTAGCAATGCCTTCTTTGCTTAGACGTTCACGTTCACTTTCAAATTTAGCTCTTGCAGTAGCCTGCCTTGCCTTGAGTTTGAGGTAATCATCCATATCCTCTGGTGGCATGTAGCCTATGAGTGAGGAGAATCTTCTTTTTGAAGGATCCTCTTCTGTATAGAATTGCCTCATCTCATTTTTGATAGCTTCAAGTTCCAGTGGATATTTTGCAGCATTAGGATCATGTATACCCTCATCGGCAGTGATTGGCTTTCTTTTTCTGTTGAAGAGCTTTGGCTGTGAAGTAAGAGAGATGAGAGCAGTGGTGGATGACTGACTAACAGCTGTTGAAACAACTGGTATCTCAACATCTGTTGTCATTACAACTGCTGATATGTCAGCAGTTGTCTTTTGCTTTTGAGCAGGGAATGGAAATGGTGATGGTGGTGGTGAATCATCATCTGATATGACATTTCTTCTCCTTTTTAATGAAGAAGGGGCAGATGATGTTTTGGGTGAAACAGTGGTTTGAATGATGGGAAGTGTCTGACAAACAACTGTTGAAACAACTTGTGCTTCAACCGTTGCTGTCATTACAACAGATGTTGTAACATCTGTTGTCTTCTGTTTTATGACAGGAGGCAGTGGTGATGATGTGATTGTAGATGATGATGGTGGAGCAGTAGTTGTAGTGGTGTGTGGTATAGTGGTGTGTGTTGATGACATGGCAGCTGTTTGGCTACTGACAGCAGTTTTTGTAACTACTGCTGTATCAGCTGTTTGGCTAACAGGTTTTGAGACCTGCTTTTCTTTTTCTTTTTCTTTTTCAGGCTCAATATGAAGGCCATGTTCTATTCCCATCTTATTCATTTTTCTCAACAGCTTGATATTCTCCCCCTTTTTGGCATTATCTGAAGGGGGGTTATCAAGAAATGATAGGGAAGAAGGAGCTTTGCCAGAGACACTTTGAATACTAGCTTTTATAGCCTTGATATCTGCTTGCGTGTCTTTAAACCTTGATTCCACCATGTTGGTCAGCATTTGCACCTGAATAGCCTGCTTTTGATCAGCCATCTGTTGCTGTTTTTCAAGCATGGGTTGGAAAATATTCCACAGCTCATTTGCAGCAAATGCATGTTGTGCAGGTGCTTGAGCAGGAACAGCAGTGGCTTGTGCTTTCTGAGCTTTTAAAATCTCTTGCACCATCTCCTTTATTTCAGCAACTGATTCTTCTAGTTTTTCAACTCTGCCCGTCAATTCCTGATATTTTGAGTCATCACCTACTTTAGTAGGATCATCTGAATCCCCACCAGCAGTGGTTATATCAATGTTTGACTTAGGAACAGAGTCCCAAAAATCACCCATTGATGCCCCTTGGTCTTGGTACTGGGGACTTCTTTCTTCAGCACTTGATAAACCTTTGATGGTACCAGTGGTTAGATCCAGCTCACTGGTGGTTATCGAAGTTGCCATGGAAGAAATTGCCTTCAAGGGAGTCTTACTTATGAAACAACTGTCCAACTGAGGATCTGTTGATCCACCAGTTGTAGTTGTTGATCCACTTGAACTACCACCGAGAGTTACTTGTAAATCAGGGGGTGTAACCTCCTCAACTGTTGCTGGGATAGCAGGAGTAGTAGCATCAGACCCAGTCACCTGTGGGGGTATACTCTCAGTGACAGGTGATAGAGAGGAACTGGTTTGTGTCTGAGCTATAGCAGCTGCATGCAACAAAGGTAGCATGGATTGTGGCATTATTATTGGTGAGGGGATGGGGGTTGAAAGAGACATGTCCTTGGGATCAGGACTGAGGAAGATGGATCCGAGCGAATTCAGAGCTTCATATTGAGGTGTCCCTGTGCTTACAACCTGATCCTTTTGTGAGGATGCAGGAGGAGTTTTAGGCATGGGTTGAGATCTTTCTTCCAACTGCTGTGAGGAAGTAGCAGCAGTGGTTTGTGGTGACTTTTGTGTTGTCACAGGCATTTCCTCTGGGATCTCATCTTCCAGAGTTGCCTTTGTTTTGGGTTTGGTGGGTTTTCTGGATGTTTTTCTTTTGGTCTTTTTGGTGATATCAGGTGTGGGTTTCAAAGCAGTGGTTGTGCTGCTATGATCACCTGGAGCAGTGGGCTCAACAGCTGATACCTGAGGAGCAGTTGTAACCGCTAAAATCTGCTCAGGTACCCCTGCTTTTGTTTTTATTGGTGCCATCATCCTTGAAAATGTTTCTTTTGTTAAGCTTTTTATTTGACAATGAACACCTTGTTTTGGCAAATTTTCATTTTCCTTTACAAATTTTTGTTTAAAGTAATAACTCAAAAATCTTGGAAAAAGTAAAAATGCTTTACTTTCAACGTTTTTCACCATGTCATTGAAAATTTCCTGGGAGTAGTTGTAGTCCTTATTATTCAAAATAGCGTAACCCAGGCATTGAATTTTCAATGGTATTTCGTTAAAAGATGTTGTTTTATTCGAAGCACACATCAGAAGTGTGTGAAATAAAAACCTAGGTGCAGAAGGGAAATAACCTTTTTGTAAGGTATCTACCTTTGATTCTTCTGCATATCCCCTTTTTACGAAATCAGTTTTCATATCGGCTTTCTCAAAAGAGAGTTTACCTTCCTGATCGTTGAGATTAAAGACTTCGGAGATCGACTGTGGGGTTATTTGAACTGCTTTACCCTGTATCGAGGAGTTAATGGCTATGACTTTTCCGTCTTGGTTTTCAAGCGACGCCTTTTTCCAAAACTCTCTCTGGGTTTGCAGATAGATGGGAGCATTTGCTGTCAACAAAGTTTTGTACTTTGATGCAGATAATGTATCAATGATGGTGTCAAAGGTGTGATTATCAGTAGGTTTTGTGAGTAAACCCAGATAGTTGTGAGATTGTTTGAATGGTATTTCGATGGGTTCTTCGGCCGTTTGAGCGACCTCTTTGGAAGGCGATGGTGATTTAGGTTTTGATTTTGATTTTGTCATTTTTGCGGAGATGAACGAAGGAAGATTTTGGAGATTTTGAGAAGAAGGGTTGGAAACTGCTATGAGAAGAGAATTTTGGAATTCAATTCGACAGTGTAAAACCCTGTTTGGGGTTTAGGGCAGGGTTTTATTTTTAAAAAAATGATCGCTGATGTGGCAGCGGTTATTAAGATCTGAGGGCTAAAAACTGACCACGTGTCAAACACTGATGAAGTGGATGAAGTATGGAGAACAGTTGTTTTAAGGGCCACTGACGTATCAAGCATCATTGGTTACAACGATAAAAATTATGGGCAGTGGATGATTTTAACTATCAGTGGATAGCATATCAGTGGATAAGACGCTGATTTTGAGCATCAGTGCTTATCAAGAAAATGAGGGATCAGTGATTAACTTTCAGCAGTGGACAGTGTTTAGAGATCAGACGTTTAAACAAAACAGTGGTTAGGGTAAATGGTATAATTCTGAAGGACAGGTGTTTCAGCAACAGTTTTGAAGATTTTCATTCAAGGTTTTGCCACATGTCAATTTTGAAAAACAGTGGTTTAGTACCCCAGATGATGAAAACTTTTTACTAAGGCAACTCATTTTTGTTTAATATTCAATTAACACATGAGTACCTTAGTAATTTAAGCACAGTTTGCAATCAACCTTTGATAAAATATTTAGGAACAAACCTGAGTATGACATAATCATAACATATGTACCATTTCCTTTTGACCCATTTATGAGGACACAGATACCACCAAAAATAAGGTATTACATCCTGACAGGAGCTGAAACTATTGCCAACAAAAACAAGCAAGAGTTCCAAATATATTATTTCCAAAAAAAAAATGAATAATATATCCTGGTTATTTGAGAAAATCCTTTGAAAGAAAAAAATGATTAAAGGATTTTCTGAGAACAGTATCAATAAGGATCTGGTATATTTTCAATAGAAAACATAATCATGTCATTCTCAAGTTTTATGATAAATGGTCAGTGGTTTGACAGCAGTGGTAGAATATTTTGACAATATTTTGACCACTGTTTGGTACCATTTTCTGTGTCAGTTGATTGCAAACATGAGGACACATGGATATATTTTTAAAACATTTGTCTAGTCCTCTTTGGAGTTCATTTACTGGAATCAAAACCTTTTCCTGAACAGATGAATGCACATAGTTGCTTAATGACCATTATTACCCTAAACTTTGACTCATAAGTGTTTTATGTTTATACTCTTTTCTTTTGACTTCAAAAGTTTTGAGATAAACACACTTCTTAGTTTTTGTGAATATTAGTCCAAAATCATTTTGCAGTAATGTTTTGAGAGACTTGGTCATGTTTTCACAAGTTTTTCATCCAATCTCACATTACATATGATGCGGATTATGTTGACCCCTGTTTTCTTAATGTATTTGAACATAGTTGATTTTGTCCTTTTTAGGAACTCAACCTGTTTTCAACACATAAGATCTAAATAACTAAAGTTTTAATTTCCCTCTTTTAGTGTTAACAAAACAACAATGCTTTTATGAACATAGGTTTTGTTAATCTGAGGTTTGTACTTTAGTATTAAATGAAAACATCACAAATATCAAAACAACAGTTGAAATCAATACTGAAAAATATAAAACAATCCCATAATTTGACAGATATGTTTACAGATCTGAAAGCTATGGGTGAAATCAATATTTTGCATGAAAAATATTGAAATTTGTGTGTTATATGACATTTTGGTTGATTTACAGAGTTTTTGAATAACCATTTTGAACATGATTTAATCGATACTCTGTTTTTCAACAAAATACAACCAACCTTAGTATCAATGAATTTTGAGCCGAACTGTTATGTCAAATTGATTGTTAGATCGAATTTGACTGTCCAAGCTCTGATACCAATTGTTAGGATCGGAGGCTCTCATGATAGTGTTTGTTTGTTTAAAATGAATGATCAATGAATATGAAAACATGTTAGGTGCAGCGGAAATGAAAACAAACTTTGTAAACACAATCAAAGGAGGAAATAGTTTGATAAACAATTGCTTCACATAGAGTCAAAAGATTACAAATCAAAGCAAAAGATTACAGTCATGCTTACAAACTATACTCCCCCTCAGCCTGATGCCCCAAGGTTGGTTGCACACAAGATGAAAGGATTAGACATGAGGAGAAGAACTCGCTCAGTCAATCAAATGTAACAGTACAGGGCACAGTTACATTTATAGGCAAACCAAACCACTGAGGTATCTCAGCTGACGTCACCATGAAAACGACGTCTAACAGCCTAACAACCTGTATCTACTGTCCTTACACAAACACTGCTAACCTAACCACTGACTGTACATAAAACAAACAATTTACTAAACAACTGCTCTCCATTTATGTCAGTGCTTTACTCAAGGTTGATCAGTCCTTGACTGGGCAGTGCTTTATCATCAGTAGATAGGACCAGCAGTGTTGGATACTTCAGGGTTTTCATCAGCAGTTGAAAGGACATCAGCAGTTGAATATGAACAGCGGATAGAGACCATTAGTTGTTATAAATCACTTTCAAGGGGAGAGCAAAGTGTAAACTGCTGCTTATTGTGAATCCTCTGTTGTGACCTGGTTTTGGCTTTACATTATCTGTTCCTCTGGTAGGGTTCAATCCCAACAACATACGTACATATATTAATTGAGAGGACATTCTTATAGAAGTTCATATAGATTGTCGAAGTAGTATATGGAATCTGAAAGAATCATTATACTAATTCAGGGCCGTTCCAACGTTTTTGGAGGCCCTAAGTGAACTACAAAGTCGGGGCCCTATTAAATTGATATAAAGAAAATCAACAATTGAGATTAAGATTTGAGACATTGAATAACCACATCGACGATTTTTGCTAATGTCGGCCCTAATTTCGCCCAATTCGCAATCAATTTCACATTGGTTGCTAAAAAAGCCACAAGTAGCGAGGGTTGATGTGTTGCGGCGCTATTTTTGGATTCTGAAATGAAGCATGCACGGAGAATGTGGACTCCTGGAGTAAAATCCTAAATCATGGGCCTAGAAATGTTGTTTAAATGGGCCAATAGAGTAAAATCCTAAATCATGGGTCAAGAAATGTTGTTTAAATGAGCCAAAAACAAGTATAACATTTGAAAAGAAAGAAATTTTGGAGGCCTTGTTTTTTGGTGGCCCTAGACCTTACTCTAGGTTAATAAGCCTAACGGCCCGGCCCTGTACTAATTAGGGGATTAAAATGATTATTTTGCTCATTATGTGCTAGACATGTGATTACGTTAACTAAGAAAACTAACTAGGTTTGCGGTAAAGGACGTGCATTGCAACAAAAATAAACGTAAAGGGCGTGCACCGAAACTTTTAAACATAAAGGACATGGAATGCAATTTTATGTAAACATAAAGGACATGCACTGCAACTTTATATATATATATATATATAGAGAGAGAGAGAGAGAGAGAGAGAGAGAGAAAGAAGAAGAAGAAGGTGGAACGGTATTTTCAAATGATGAATTCACTTCCTGTTTGTATTTGATTTATTTGGAAAAATAAAGGCTTACAGATTGATAAGAATTATTTAGTTAAACCAAGTATAGATGTTTTATTATAGAAAAGTTAGATTTAAATAGTTTGATATGATTGTTTTTATCAAACCAAAAAATATAAGTTAAACAAATGTAAAAAAATGGGTACAAAATATTATACCGAATTTATACTCTCTAATGAAAACGTATTATATTTGATCTTTCGAAAATTTGTTACGTCAAAACGTAGATCAACTGAAAACAAACATAAAAATAAGCACTGAGACGTATTATATTTGACCTGACATATTTTCGTAGAAAATTTACGTCAAAACGTAACCCAACTTGAATTTATACCAACATGTGCATAAAAATAAGCACGCAAGAAATTAGTTTCTTTTTAAGTTAAAGAATGGTATGGCGTGTTGTCACGTTGTCAAACCGCAAAGTGATTCGAATTTATACCGTCTATTGAAAACGTATTATGTTTGACCTGACTCCTTTCTGGAAAAAACTAAAATTTACGTCAAAACGTAAACCAACTGAAAACGTACACAATAATAAGCATAAGAACATATTTATTTGATCCAACTCATTTCCTGGAAAATTTACGTCGATACATAAATGATACGTGGTCGAAAACCGGTGATCGTTTATGCTTAAGTTGATGTTTTTACGTAGCTTTTAATCTTGAATAGCCTACTTTTAACGGGATTTGTGTTTTACAGGTCTAAAATAGTTTAAGGAGCTAATCGGGAGCTAAACGGAGCACCGGGATGCGAATCGGATCAACTGGGGATGTGAAATGAACAAAATCGGGTTAATCATGAAGATTGGATGTGTTTTGGGGAATGTTAATGGATTTAAAATGAATATATTGGAAGATGGCATGATAGAGGGCTGAATTACGAGTACGTGGGCGAAAACGGTGAGTAAAACGGAGCTATAACGAAGAAGTTATGAAGAAAACAAGAAATCGGGAAATCCGCATTTACAGGGGCGTCGGGGACGCCCTAAATGGCCGTCGGCGACGCCCTCCCGATTACCGTGTCGCGAAATTTGTGTTTTAATGTTTAGGGACCGGTTGCAAGGTTTCGTTTGACCAATTTTCGGGGGTTACGAGTTGGGGAAGCTGAAAACACCATCTTGGAACCGTTCTTGATCATCTTTTTCATCCCTAATCCATCTCTAACACCACCACTACTCTCCTTCACCTCTAACCTCTAACCTCTAACCCTAACCGAATCACCTTCACCATCATCATCAAACCCTCTACCATCACCCCCAATCGATTCTCCACCAAACCCTAACACCTACCCTCCATCATTCCTCCAAGACTCAAGGTTATGGCGCCATGTTCGTGCTCGTCATCCGGTGATCGCATCCATTCAACCATGGGCGGCTAGTCTAGTCGGTTTCACCCTGGTGTAGATTGTTGTAAGAATTCTAGGGTTTATGCATTTGTATTTTGATTTTATTTTGTGACAAGTTGTTTAGTATTTGAACCCTTTGATAATTGTCGTGCATTTGAATTGAATTTGTGAATTGTCGAATGATTATAAAATTTGACTTTGGGAAATGAACTTGTGCACTTATGCCTTATCTTAGGTTAGGATTTACATGTCCGAGGTAACGAAGTGCATTACGGTCCGTTGTCTATGACGTTGATAGCAATTGGCACCTAAGCTTCGTGATAGTAATCCGTTAGTCACTATATGCAATTGAATCAAGTTAAAACATGTAGGAACCCTAGGTCTTGCAATAATCGAACCGGGTGTGGAACTTGTCTCTAATTTCTTGTTTTAATCATTTAGTAATTTAGTTGTAATTTTAGTTAATCACAAGTGTTTTAGATAATACCAATTGTCAGGTCACTCCGATTTATTTTCCAACCAAATAAACTTATAAAAAAATTAGCAATCTTCATAATCACATTGTACATTTTTGTAAATAGTCTAACTAGTCGAACAGGTCGTGCGATACTGACCACATGCTCTTCATTGATTCGATACCCGACTTACCCTAGCTACCTAGGTTTAATTGGGTTTTTGACTGATCGGGACGACACGGTCACATCAAAATGGCTCCTTTGTCGGGGAGCTAGTTGTAACACCTCGGAAAAATCACGTCCAATGATGTAATGACACGTATAATAAACCCTAATGAAGTCAAACATTGAATTTAAGGGACTAATTTTTTGAAAAATCGAAAACTTTGATTATGAAAGGACTGGACGTGTTAACATACCTAAAATAAGTTTCTAAATAACCTCTCATAATATTTATATCCACAAATGAGCCACTTGTTGATCGAGTATAGCCGTTTGCGTAATTAATAAAAGTTGCGCGGTGAAGGGTTAAAAGCGTCAACATGCAAATTCTTACCTCTGAGTGACCTTTTAACAAACCGGGAGCTTCATGATATTTTATTATACTCTCGGGAATGCCAATTATTGGTCGTCTAAGCTTTTTATGCCTATAAGTGAAGTTACGCGCAACTTTGCAAGTTAGAGGGGCTAAAAGCGTCAATATGTTTAATTATACCTCTGAATGACGTTTTAGCGAAACCGAAGAATTGTGATGTTTAATAATACTCTCAAGAATACCTAATATAAATTAGATGAGGCTTCGATGCTATTAAACGATGATATGCGCAAGTTTGTGCATTAGAGGGGCCTAAAGCGTCAACTTTTGAATCTACGCCTTTTGGTGACCATTTAGGCGATCGAGAGCGTAGAAATAATTAAACTCATGCTTAGGAATGCCCATTATGGGCCATGGAAGGCTTGGATGTCATTAAACGACATTTCGCGCTACTTTGTGCGATTAAAGGACTATTTGCGTCAATATGTAAAAGTATGCCGATTCGTATGGTAACGGACCTTCCGGGATATGACCATGAGTTAATCATGCCCCAATTATCCTTTATATAGCTTAGATATAGGCTTAGAGGTGTTTGGTACGCAAGAATAAACTTTTAAGTCATGCAGGGACTAAAAGTGTCAAAAAGTGCACAAGTTTGCATTTTCGCGCATATCTCACAATCTGAACATATCCGGACCCCCAAAAATTTATGTAATCACTAAAATATTTCATTTTAGTGCTTGTCTTGATAAAATTCCATTCGTCGCGTCGTTTGGATCGTTTTTCGCGTCCGTCCGTGTTTCGTCGTAATTAACCGAACAACGTGACCGTACGACCAAATGAACAGACATCCGACATGTTTTTAAGCATGTTTCATGTTCCCCATGTTTAGACATCATTGTAGAGCCTTAAAAATGATTTAACGGGCCTTAGATGTGTCAGAAAGGACATTTGGAAATCCAGGGGCCAAAACTGTCAACAAAGGAAAGTTTGCATGTGCTGACCAGGTCCTTACGAACCGTATACCCTGGACCTTACGGTCCATAAACATGTGCCAGCATCAGAAAATTCATAGCTGCCGGTTCCAACCGGTTACACCGCCTCATTTTGCCATTTCTTGATTCTAGGGACTTGTTTAATGATTTAGAAGGACCTAGGGACACTTGGGATGATCCCATAACACTTATAGACTTGTTTGTAATGATCTAAAGGCATCAAGAACTCCTATATAAGAAACCATTATTGCATCATTTGATCACATTCATTTGAAAACTTCACAACTTGGTTTCTGGAGGTTCTTGGAGCTCAAGCACTCTTCCTAGTGATCATTAGTCGTGCTTAGGACCTTGGTAAGTATTCTTAACCTTCCTTAATCGTGTTTTGATTAGTTTATTAGTTTATAGTCAAACCGTCGTAATTAAGGTTTGACTTCGTCATTAATCTTAATTTGTCCAGTCAAATTACAAATTGAAAGTACCTATGAGTTGGTAATTATGTGGGCAATAAACCCTTAAAAGGGCACCCTCTGATACTCACTCTAAGTAGGTCAATTGTCGGGTCAAACTTGATCTTAAAAAGTCAACATGAAGCAATTTTACAAATAAACACATAATTAACAATGTAGGAGCTATACAACCTGTTTTGTCATTAATATAACTTGGTAATTAATGTAAGAACATGTCTAAACATGTTCAACCCGAAAATTTTCAGTTTTGGCTCGGTTCGGGATCGAAAGTCGCATAGTTTGACTCCTGCTTTGACTTTCAGTTCTGACCCGTTTAAGCATGGTTTAGGAATGCCTTAGAGCTCCGTTAGGACCAGGTTGTATGATAGTATAACCCTCTACGATTATACTACTTGACTCGTTGATTGTCCGATGTTTCCGTTAAATGCCTAATGTTGACCAATATGCCCATTTGACCTTAAAACGAGAATTTTGGAAATATGAAAGGACAATAATCTTTGTTACTGAATTATAAACATGTCCCTAAAATTGCACATCAGTTTGAGGTCTAGATTAAGAGTTATGCTCAATAGCGTAATAAGAACGTTTTTATTAATTAAACGGCGTAATTAGCGTATAGCCTATCTAAACCCAATTTTGACACCAAACCTCTTACCCACTAATGTAATATAATATTTTTGGATTTTTGAAGATTTTTAATTATTTTTAAACTGATCATAACATAGGGTTATTACCTTGATTCGGTAATTACCAATTATACCCTTTTCGTCTATAAAATGAGTTTTACTAATCCTCTTAATACCAAACCTTTTTCTACTGATCTAATTTGATAAATAAAATATTTTGAGCCTTCCGGAATAATAAAAACATCAGCCTTTCTTTGAAAACCCGGAAATGTCTCCAAATCGCCTTTTTAAGCGTTTTTAACGCATAGTAAGTATCAAGACCATTTTATAAATGTAAGACTTGATACCCTACTGATATAACTTATTAAATTAAGTAGTTTTACTGATTGTTTCAGACTTAAACCTCTGAATTACATTTAATCTCTTTTATAATCTTTAAAATGACCAAAATACCCCTACGGGGCTTAATTTGAGATTAAACTCGTTTTGGGCATAATGGAAGGTATCCTACTGATATCACAACATATTTAAGGCATATTAACTTAGGAAACATGTATATGACTCTTATGGTTACCCGTTACGCATATTTCGCGTTCGGATCGGTTTATGTAACTAGTTTGCATAAATTGACCAAAACGGGTCAAACCTTATCATTTTTGCTTCACAATCCAGAATGTGTTTAGTTTACCCATATTATACAAGTCTCCAAACTTGTCGGGTCTAAATCACAATCTATTCCGGTCTTCGCTTAATCATGCGTTATGAACCGTGAACCTTTCCTTAAAACTAACCGGTCTAAGTTACGACTTAAATAAGACCCGTTAGGAATCTAATAGGTTAATAAAACCTTCGTTCCAGATTAAGAGCCCCGGTAGAAGTACTTGTGCTTGCTGATTAGAATATACGGCTGAGTATAAATTGCATTGCTAGCTCAGGTAAATACTTTTAACTTATTTTCCCTATACGGGCTTGGGATACGGTATTATAATAATACCGCTTGGTCGGGTATTGAATGTTTAATCGTATTGTGATTAAATTATTGAGGTAACCCGTTTTAATCTGTACTGTTTGAAATAAAAGCCTTTAGGGGTTAATAACCATGTCCCGGATATCCTTGGCATCATTATAATAAAATGGCCACGTCGTAAGCACGGGGTGTAGGCATACACCTGACAGTTGCATAAGGGAAACGGTATCTCACTCTCTTGTGGGCCTATACTTGTGGCGTTTCTGTTAATCTTGACTCGGTTTCTAACATCGGGCCCTGAACGTATAACGAACATGTAAATCTGTATACAAGATTACTTTTATATAATTGTCCAAAGTTATAAAAGATATTTTTGTGCCTGGTGCATCTAAATCAATTTTCTTAAACTCTTTTTAAAATGAGTCGGTTAATTGTATTTAACAGTGTAAACTGACGTATTTTCCAAAAAGGGTAAGTGACAGGTACTGAACGTAATTGGCTGGAAGCTCAGGGCGTTAATAAGGAATCTTGCAAGTTCTAGGCGTCTAAAGTCTGTTGAACAATGTTTATGTTTTACGATCCGCATGTGGATCCATCTTACAATTCGTTTGTAATAATTGATGTTACTTTTGAATCGGTTTGTAATATATTTATCTTTTGCTTCCGCTGTGCATTATAAATTGTGTTGTTTGACTATGATGATATCGACTACGTCACGATACTCCCCACCGGGCCCACCGGTAATGCGTGGAAATATCAGGGTGTGACACTAGTGCGCTTAGTATTTCATTGCTTGTTCGATTTTAGTTTAGTTTTTTTCTTTCTTGTATATTCGTGATTTTACTTTGGGTGGTCGAGCTTGTGTGTGCAGGTACATGTTTTGCAGGAATTACATTTCAACATGAATTAGGTGGATGATGATCCCTGTGAGTGTTGCGGAAGCGGAGAGCATTATTTAGAGGATTGCTCAGTTTTCTACAAGAAGGTTCAAGCATACAAGGATCGGGAAGACTACCTCAGTGGATTGTATGAATATAGGAGGGCGGATTATGAAGATTGCAATGGTCCATCTTCACATTATCCATACGCTAGACCACCACCAACTTATCAAGACTACTACTATCCGGAGATTGATTACCATTATGAGCAAGAGCGGGGTTACAACAACTATGAACCCAACTTGCCACATTTCCCAAGTTACCAGGAGGAGTATGATGACTATTATCATGACTCCCCTCAGCCGACATACGAGGAGCCTCAAGATTCATTACACTCTAAGATCGATGCAATCATGGACATGATGATTGTAACACCCGTCTTATTTAATTGGGACTTTATTATCAAATACGTAATTTAAAAGATAACACTTCATTCCTAAAGTTATACAAAACAAAAGTTTACATAATAACCGTATTCAAGTTAACTACCAACTGATTTTTAACATCCCAAAACATCAAGTTAAGTGATTATAACATAAAACATTGTTTTCAACAAAATTAGACAAGCGCGGAAGCTTCAAAGATAGTGTTCGGTTCTTGAATTGTTGCTTGATCGTCATCCGGGGCATGACCAACATCACCTACGGTCAAAACCACATCAAATGTTAGTTTTGATAATGTTAGAATGGGTATAAACAAGTTTTATGAGTCAAAACAACAAAATTGTGACAATTCTCGAAATTAGGGGAGCTAGACGCTACGCCTAGGGGCTAGACGCTACACCTAGCCCCTTTTTTGACAGCAAGTTGTTTATTTGCTGCTGCATAATTCCCAGCCAACCCAAGTTTCACGAAAACGGACATAACTCATTCGTTATTGATCCGTTTTACACGATTCTTTTTCCTACGCGTCCGTAATTAAATTACCAACACATCTATCAAGATTATTATATCAAAAATTGAATGTACGAGCTGAAAGTCTATAAATGCCTTATGTATTTATTTGACCCGTTTAGTTTTTGCATTAATTTAACCACTAACACATTTTATGTCCGTAAGACGTATTTACCCAACATCCGGGGCTTATGATCACCGGCGTTTCATTACCAAATCTATGGTTTCACGCTCTTGTAATCCGTCATTGCCAAATGCTATTCTAAACACACTTTTACTACTTACTAAACAATTATTTGATCCGTTTGGCTCATTTATGGAATCCTCCACTTCTAATGACCACCAAACATTTGTTATTCAAGTTTACGACTCGACTAACTAATAGTGATCTACGTCACTTTTACTAACGCTACCTTTTCCACTAAACAAAATTCCAAATATTCATAATTAATCATACAACATAATGTAACGGGATCACGGTTACATACCTTCAAAGAGCACCCTTCAAACGCGTGTCACCAGCGGCTTGTCCACTTGATGCTCCGGTTCCCTTTCCTATAGAGTTCAATCGTAAACCGTTTAGAACTCTTTTCTTACATATAACGCATAGTTTGCCACAATTTTACAATTATGCGTTTTAGCTCAAACTTTCAGTTTTTAAGCCTTCTTTTAGGCATTTTTACAAGCACCTTAAGGGCATAATTTCTCACAATTTATAATCAAGCTCAATACTTGTCATTTAGCCATGGTTAACATCAACTAAGCATGTTTACATCAATTTTCACATTAACAAAATCTGAATTTACTTCCTAGAACTCAAATTACACTAGAACAACAATTAAAATTCTAGTGTTTAACATGTTTCTACAACACCCACTTATCACCTTCAATGGTGATTGTGAATTCACAAGAAATAAGCATGATTTCAACATGTGATTGACTAGGGTTTTACTCCTAGACACTATATCATTCCTATTTCATCAAAATAGCATTCATGCAACATCAAATTCGAACCTTTTAGGTTCATCCAGAAATTTAGATGGAGCCTTTCTATGAAATTTACATACCTGATGACCCCTTTTACAGAGGAGATCACGATTTTATGTTCGGATTTTGATTTGGAACTGATTTGTGCCTTCAATTTGTGAGATTTGTGTGATTTAGGGTTTGATGCTCAAGAGTTCTTGGCTCCTGTGGATATCTCGACCAGAACACACACTTTAAGTGTGTGTTTTGGTGTTTAGCTTTTGTTTTTAATAAAAATCATTTTGAAACTTACCAACTCTAGTCCCTTAACTTTACCCAAGTTCTTATAAAGGGTTTTTCACCATGTTTTCTTATTATTTCTAGACTTATAATTAACTAACTAGGTTAATTATTCCTAGTTAACTTTGTGGGTTCGGAAAGTTATAACCCGTTTTACCTTAAGTCCCGTTAGTTCGGGCCTTTTATAAACTTTGTTTTCCTCAAAGTATTTATTTTCCTTTTTAATTAATATTAGGCTTATTTATTTAAATCCTAATATTTACCGGGTTAATTTATACCACTTTTGGTATTTTTACCCATTCATTAATATTAATCGTGGTTTGATTGCCAAACCCGTTTTTAGGGTGTTACAATGATAGAAATGAAAAAGAAAGACGAGCTGAGGGACAAATCATTTGAGGCTTTGGTTATTCAGGTTGGTCAACAAACCGAGGAAATAGCCCAAATTAAACGCGAGCGGGAGGTTTTGGCTAATGCTACAATGGTTGATGGTGATGTGGTGGAAGAGGTTATAGATCTTCCTGAGCAAGAAGTTGAGTGTTTGAACCGAGCGGAAGACATGACACCGCGAGACGATTCGGATCCGAAAGAAACCTACGTTCATATTCATCCTTCTCCCATACTTATCACCCCAACCAACAAAGTTGGGGATACGGGTTCGGGTATAAGGATTCGAAGGGTAGTATTGCAAGACATTGGACAATTCATCAAGAAACGACCCCAAAGTAGCTTACTACGCATGCCGCGTAAAATAAAAAGAGAATGGATCCGGCATGCCAACTACCGAGCGTATGTTGGAAACTCGGTAGGCAAATGTGCACTTCGACCACCATGAGAGGCAAATCAGGTATAATTGTTGTAGAGTTTGTATTATTTTCGTTTTATTTTATTTTCTTAGTTAAATGAACGTTGTGGGTGTGTTCCCTATATAACCCTCACGAGACCTACTCTTCCTCCCGAGCTATCGGGAGGTTTAAAAGGGCTTGTTGCATACGCTAAATGCAACTGTGATTCCTATAAAAGTGAGTTAGTTTTGTTGTTGTTGTAAATTATTTTTCCACATAAATCAAAGTAAATTAACGTATGACTTGGTAATATTTTCATAAAAGTGGTAGAACTAGGTAACTAACAAGTTTTAATGGTTGTGAGAAGCATGCTTCTACACAAGGGTTAAGATTTGTAGGTACATTGTGTTCGAGGGACGGCCATTTTTGTGAAAAGAAGAAGAAGACATGAGCATCTAGCGAGAAAATCAGGTGCATGCGTTTCCTTTTACTTTGATTCTTAGTTAGTAATAAGTGGATTGTAATTGTATTTTTAGTATTCGGGGTGGAATTTTTGGAAAATTAGCCGTGTCACATCCCTTGTGCATTTCAAAAACTCTAGTTCTTACACATTGAGGACAATGTGTACCTCAAGTGTGGGGATGGGGGAGTAGTAAAAGTTTTTCGATTTTGACTCGTTCATTTAAATACTACACATTGAGTACAATGTTTACCTCAAGTGTGGGGATGGGGGAAAATTTCAAAAAAATTTCAAAAATATCTTGTTTCGAAAGCGATCTTAAAGCACAAGTAACTAAGTCGACGGGGGATGGCACAACCCATTTGGTCTTTTGTCATGGTCAAGTTCAAATTAATAGCATGACGGATATTTAGCGGGTGGTTATATGGGAATAATCCGCCTAAGAAACTAGCACATTATGCATGTCACATACCATACCCTTTATATATGTGAGGTTTTGAGCCACTTTTACATCATAGAATCACATGCTTACGTTTCTTTGTTTGAGTGGACCATTAGTCATGTATTGTAGAACTTGCAACTTTTGATACGTTTGAGACCATAGACCGAATACAAGCACAAGAATGATTAAGGCATTAGGTAAACCTTTTCCTTTTACACCATTTATATATCCTTACCCAAAAAATTATCCCTTAGTAGCCAAGTTTGAGCCTAACCCTTTCGTTTGACAACCCATTTAGCCCATAACCTTAAACCTTTTTCTTTTAAACCCGTGTGATGGAAATTCGATTATAGGTGTTAAGTTTGTATAGTTGTGAATTGTTTGTTTGCATATAATAAAAAAAAGAGAAAAATCAGAAAATGTTGCGAAAAAGAATAGAAAATCATTGAGAAAAGAACAAAAATATGTGTTTCTAGTTGTTGAATAAAAGGCGAAAATCATTGCCTCGTATTTGATGTTCATAGTTTACTCGTGTTTAGAATAGTTGTTTTGTAATAAAAATCGATTTTTCATCACCTTAGCCACTTTAAAATATCCTATTTCCTACCCTTAGCCTAGCCCCGTTACAACCCTTACAAATACCTTATGACTTGTGCTTAGTATTCGTGTTCGGTGGTGGAGAATGATTGAGTTGCAAGCCTATGCGGGTACGTGTTCTAATCGGTTTTGAGCGATTACTTTTTGAAAGTGCTAATACATTATGAAAATTAACCAAATTATAAACCGAGTGGAGAGAACATTGTGAGGGATGTGCATGATTTATTAGTTTCAAGGGCGGGTTAATCTTGGATAACCACTTTTACCTGACTAATCATTTATTGCTAAATATGTCAAAAATTGTAAAAAGCTTGAACCGGGCATGACTTTAGACCTTAACTTTAGTCTCGGGAATGGGACGTGTGATTCTCGTTCGACCCACGTGAAAGTGAAAAACAGATTTGCTTGAGGGCAAGCAAACGACAAGTGTGGGAAATAAATCAACTTGAATTTAGATCGGCACGTACATGAAAATAAACACGTAAAAAAATCGATTACAAAGTTTTTAGAGAGTTAAGAGATTGTAATTCTCAATGCTAAAAGTTGAGTGGTTAAAAGTATACAAAAATTCTAAAACACAAAAAGACAGAAAAAAGGAGGTCAAAGTACTATTCACAAAAGTTGTTAATTGTAATATAACTAGTGGTTTATAGTCGCGCTTCGCGGCGGGGCGATCCGAATTTTGATCCGATATGGTAGTCAAAAGAGAAAACTTACAAAATAAAGTCGTGGTAAGTACAAAAGTATGTCGACACGTGTTTTACATCGACCGGAAAACTCGATTACAAAAGTACTTAGAAAGTTAAAGGGTTGTCAGTGTCAATGCTAAAAGTTGAGAAAATAAAAAAAATATGTCGAAATGTAAGTCAACTTAAGTTTATATCGACACGTAAATAAAAATAAAGACGTAAAAGTCGATTAAAAAGTATTTAGAAAGTTAAGAGTTTGTAAAAGTTAATGCTGAAAATTAAAGGTTAAAAGTAAAAAAAAAAGGAAAAAAGCAAAAAGACAAAAAAAAAAAAGAAAAAAAAAAATCTCCGACTACAAAAGTATTTAGAAAGTTAAAGGGTTGTCAGTGTGAATACTGAAAGTTGAGAAAACACAAAAAAAATTATGTCGAAACGTAAATCAACTTAAGTTTATATCGACACGTAAATAAAAATAAAGACGTAAAGCTCGGTTAAAAAGTATTTAGAAAGTTAAGTGGTCGTAAGAGTGAATACTGAAAGTTAAAGCTTAAAAGTAAACCAAAAAACAAAAAAACCAAAAAGTATTAACTCTTACGACCACTTAACTTTCTAAATACTTTTTAACCGAGCTTTACGTCTTTATTTTTATTTACGTGTCGATATAAACTTAAGTTGATTTACGTTTTGAAATAATTTTTTTTTTTTTTTGTGTTTTCTCAACTTTCAGTATTCACACTGACAACCCTTTAACTTTCTAAATACTTTGTAGTCGGTGATTTTTTTTTTTTTTTTTTTTTTTGTCTTTTTGCTTTTTTCCTTTTACTTTTAACCTTTAATTTTCAGCATTGACTCTTACAACCTCTTAACTTTCTAAATACTTTTTAATCGACTTTTACGTCTTTATTTTTATTTACGTGTCGATATAAACTTAAGTTGACTTTCATTTCGACATATTTTTTTTTATTTTCTCAACTTTTAGCATTAACACTGACAACCCTTTAACTTTCTAAGTACTTTTGTAATCGAGTTTTCCGGTCGATGTAAAACACGTGTCGACATACTTTTGTACTTACCATGACTTTATTTTGTAAGTTTTCTTTTTCGACTGCTATATCGGATTAAAAAATCGGGTCGCCCCACCACGAAGCGCGACTCTAACCCACTAGTTAAACACAAACATTACCATAGATGTTCCAGTAGAATTTCAAAGAACTAAAACTTTAGTGGCTAAATCATAAATCTCATGAAATCAATTGGTGCAACAGCCTTTTATCATTTGATATATATAATAATTAATTAATTAATTAGTTAGTTACATTTTAATCGACTTTCAACCTATTTAACATGTTTTTAGCCATTTCTGTTTTTCTCGCCTTATTTACAAGGGTAGAGGAGGCGCCATGCTGGTAAAGGGTCTAGGGTACTTACCACCACTTTTATACTTTCCTTATTTAGAAAGATGTAATCGTATCTCTATTTTTTGAAACTTATATTCGTGTTCGTTCCCAACTTGTAATCCAAGACTTTGATCATAATGAAATTCCATACTTTATACATACGTATTATACATACAATCAATCATTAATTACGTGTTTACTTGAATATTGATACTTGTTGTACATTCAATATATCATCCACGTATTCACGATACGCAACTTATGCATACTTACGCGTTCCATACTCAAAAACATGTTAAATTGTGAAATTTTTGCATAAAATGATAAACAAACCAATGTTCAGGGGCTAAATTGCAATAAAAACAAATTGGCTGGATAAAGGAGGTGCCGCGTCACGCGAAGCTATCCCCTTCACCTTCACGCAACGCCAAGGGCTGCAATCTGTAGTGAGTTGTTTCCAGCTCTTGGGTTGGTCACCTTTCACTTATCTCATCCTTCTGCAATCATCTTCAAACCTCATTAAACACTAAACCCTACTTCACCATTATAAAACCAAGCCTCCATCACCTCATTTACACTTTTCCAACTCTCTAAACACCCCCAAAACACTCTCAGTCTACTGAAATTATAAGTTCTTGGCAGATTACATTCAAGCTCTAAAGTGAGATCAAACTCACCTTTCTTTCTTTTCCTCATGAATTCTTGCTTCAAACTTGTTTGGAACACCTCTAGGATTGTTTCCACAAGTTTACCATGGTAAACTAAGGTGGAACATCACCATTTTAAGGTCCAAACTTTCTGTTTTGAAGTTATATATTATAACTTTTTCATTAACTTAACTTCCTTGTAAGAGTTTTGTACCTATCTTGCCCCTAACCAAACCTATGGTTATGGTGCTTGAATAAATTTGATTCTCATGAGTTTAGAGGTCCAAGAACCTCCAAAACTTTATGTTTTGATAAGGTTCCAAGTAACCTTCAAGTGTGTGACCATCAAAGCTCACCATTGTTCATATGGTGAGTCTTGCATGTGTCTAAATGTGTGAACCATGGAAGCTTGGGCTTTCGAAACTTGTTCCGTTACCTCACTTGCTTGTTTTTGTTTATATTCATCCAAGTAGCTTCCAAGAATCAAAGTAACAGAACCTCTCCGCACCTCCAACATTTGCCATGATGGGTATGGAACATCCTGGTTGATCTTACTTGGCTACTTGACGAATTAATTAGTTTGACTTTTATTTTCTTATTCATGACCAACCGGGTCATCAACTAAGTTGATGACCTTGTGTTTTGGTGAATCATACAATGAGGTTCAATGGATGGAAATCATCCTACCTCCATGCTTGACTTACATGATACTACATGATAATACATGATGGACTAGATTATAATATATCCTAATAAAATAAGAATGTTGGATTTTAATAATCCCAACTATTCACCGTTGGCTACCAACAGTCCCAACTTAAAAAATAACCAGTGGCAGTCTCAACTCTTAACATATTTTCCTCCAATGGACCCTGGCTAACAGAACCCTAACGACGTTAGTCTCCGGTTGCCGAAAAATGTTTTTTGGCCGGAAAACTTATTTTAGCTGGAAAACTCAACATTTTCGTCCCAAACCTCTTTGTAACCTTATTACGGACCTTTAGGAACCCTTTTCTAGTAAAAGCCCCAATTATTGAAGTCGCCGGAAAACTCGTTTTTTCGCCGGAAAACTTAACATTTTCGTCCGCCAAAAATGGTTTTTCGACAACCGGAGACTAACGACGTTAGGGATCTGTTAGTCAGGGTCCATTGGTGGCTAATATGTTAATAGTTGGGACTGCCAATGGTTATGTTTGAAGTTGGGACTCTTGGTAGCCAACGACGTATAGTTGGGATTATTAAAATCCAATATTCCTATAAAATATAACATATTAAATCAAATTCTTGATACTAACCAGATTATGGTTAGATGTCATGAACTTAGGTTATATTATCTTCGTTCTGTACTCCTCGTTTGTGATTCTAATGGGCAAATTGGTGCTCATGAAAACACATGAAACATAGTGTCCAAACATGTAATTAGACGAGATATATTTTCGTGTACATATACTTTTATACTTAATTTCGAATCCTAACCCTCTACAACTCCGAATACTCATACACTTTCGTTTCCCCAAAGTAGGGTAACTTTGGTGCTCCACTCTCATCAACCCGCGTTTAAATAGGAAAGCTTAGCAAAACCGTGAGTGTACATGGCCCTTTTTTACTTTTTCGACACTTTTGGGTGCAATACTTATTCCTTATTAAAAACGCACACCTACACTTACAAACATGTTTACAAACAAACAATCCAATATACATGCTTGATACGTGATACTAAAACCCATACATGCAAGAATACTTATTTGCTTTATACTTATCATTAACTTCGTACAAGCCTCCCTTAACATGTATAACGCTATAGGATAACGCACCGCCCGTATTCATGAAGTCATGTTAAGTTAAACAAAACGGTCTTGTCATTGCTACGACAAGATTACGCTAGCGAGAAACTTTGAGTTGACAATTATAAGTTGCATGTTAGTATTCTTATGTTAAGCCTTAGTTTACGATTATGCCATGTGGATTTGTTTAAAACATTTATACTTATGCTAGTACTCAAACTTGTATGCTCGCCAATACTTTATGTGTTGACATGTACTTTAATACGTATTGCAGGAAATTGATGATGATTGAACGAAATCTAGTAGGATGACTGGAAACCCACTTTAATTTAGTATTGTTGTTGTAATTTGTTTCTTGTTCAACTTGTTGTATTTGTTTCAAAACAATGTATTTTGCCTTAATGATGAAATCAAATATTGTTTATTAAATATTTGTCGTGAATAGTCGTTATGAAGTCTCTTGCAATCTCGTTCTCGTCTCGCTCTAATGTTTCCGCCATCGGTTGGGTGTAACAATCACCGCCCTGCGGCCACCCCCTAGGGTACTTCGGGAGGCGGGGGGTTGAGGGTAGTGGAGCCCGCTAAAAGTTTATGAAAACTATGTGGATGGCTAGTGGATAGAGTTAATGGGTGGGACCCTTGGTTTTATGGTAGATGAAAAGAGTGCTACCAGTGATTTAGTGGTGTTAGGGTAGTTTAGGGTAAAAATTGACGTATCAATACAAGATTAGAGGGGACTAGGGTATAGGAAAGGGGAAACCCTCCACCCTAATAGCCTAACAGATTTGTTTCCAGTCACGCGATTACCATCTCTACATGTTATAATTTAGTTGTATCGTCTATGTGAATAATTTAACATTTCGCTAACTCGAAACCCTTATGTTTTACGAAAATCGTCAATATGGATGGTACACCATAATCCGTAGAGGACTAAAGTGACATATTGCACCATTCATGACCACATAAAAATATCAAATATCATGTTATATCGAACTCTAGTTTTACATCATAACATGTGATTGTAAAACATATTTGTGACTGAGTAAGGGATTAGGATCAAATACAAAGGATTCTAATTGTAAGAAGGGTACAAAGACACCTAAAAAACCCATTACAAAAAATAAAATAAAATAAAATAAACATCCACCACTATCAAAAAACCTAAACCCCCACCCTCACCCACCCCCTCCCCCATCACCCACCCCAAGGGTGTGTGTGTAAGAAGGATTTTTTTTGCCAAGGGGGTGTGGGTGGGGGTTTAGGTTTTTGGGTAGGGGGGGGGTTAGGTTTTTGGGGGGTGAGGGGGGGTTAGGTTTTTTGGGTTTTTTTTTTGTGAGGTATAGTTTTTTTCTTTTGTTTTTTTTTTTTTTTAGGTTTTTGGGTGGGGGGTGGGGGGGGGGGGGGTTAGGTTTTTGGGTGGTGGTGGGGTGGGGTGGGGTGGGGGTGGGTGGGTGTTTAGGTTTTGGGTGGTGATGTAGTGGGTTTAATTTTAGTTTATTGGACACTTGTCACTCTATAAATCCTTCTTACAATTAGAAGTATTTGTAGAATAACTTGACCCATGAGTAAGTTGTACAAAATATAGATCCTTTTTATAAACATTACCACATGTATTAGTACAAACATATTGAGTTGATAGGATACATAAACGATGGGTTTTGGTTTTTTCAGTTTTACATATGGGTTCGATTAGATTATACGTAGGTTTTTTATTGGCATTTAGGCTTGAAATGTGAGCCTAAAAAAGTTTGCTCAAAATAATGAATTTCACCATGAAACTTTTAACCTAAAACTTGTGTCACTACTTATAAATGGATTTGAACCTGAAATTGTTAGCCCAAAATAATGAATTTCAACCATAAATCCAATACCAAACATTCACACAACTTCGGTGTGGTGGCGTGGTGCGGTGCAGTGCGGTACGGTTCCAAGGTTCGGTGCATTTTGGTTTTGGAACAAGTATAAGTGAAACCGAAATGTAACTTTTGGTTTAATTAAACCTTTGGTTATTAATAATGGGTCGGTTATTTCGGTGCAAGTTTTTTGGTTAATTCGGTTTTGATTTGATTAATCGGGTCTATTGCCGCACTCTATAACAAACCATGGGATCATTCAATAAGGAATGTGATTTCTTCCATTCTAGGAATTTTCATTTCTTGGTAGGGGTGTTTTTTTTTTTCATTCTTTGAAGAAATAAAAGAAATTTGTTGTTGTTGTTGTTATTGTTATTGAGGCAATTATATTTTTGTCATTTATAACAAATTGTATTCCATTATTTCGTTATTTTTGGTCTACCAAAACTGTACAAAGTAATGATTCATTATATTCATATACTAGCTTAAGACCCCGTGTGTTACACGGGTGGCCTAAAAAAATATATTATTTAACGGTGTTTTCATAAATCTTTTAATGAAAGATTTGTTTCGGTATCTATACTATAATTTGAGACCAAAACTTACTTTAAAAACTTCTAGAAAAACAATAGAGTTTGGCTATAGATCGACAAACGTTGATGCACAATGAGTTGTGTACTATATAAAAAAAAGAGGTTTCATCAAGATTATTCAAAGAAAAATTTGATCCGTTTTCTGGACCGGTTAAGAAGTGATAAATGTAACATTTATATATATTCTAAGTAGAAATGCATATTCAAACGATTGTGTTTGATTTCAATGAAATCTTGACACCCCATTAGCCCATTTTGGTATCACCGCGAACTCATCAAGACACGCAACATAATATTACTTTAACACAATAGTTTGATATATGCAAAACGCTAGTACTTAAGACTAAATAAATATAAATAAAAAACATATATGACTATTTTAGCCTTGTAAGTGGAAAATAACTAACTTGCAAAACGTTTAAAGAAATATATATAAATGTTACTATATAAATTCCGACCTCAAATATATATAAATGAATTGGTGGATATAGTGTTTTTTGTTTTTTTTGTTTTTTTGACAAAGTTTAAAGATCATGAAGCAAAACACGTATGAAGTATATACTTGTGCTAACGAAATATATTCAGCTTCAATTATATCATGCCATCTAACTACACCGTACCTATCATAGAATAAATATGAAAAAAAAATTTAGTAGGCTTTTATTTCTGTTAAATAATTTAATCAACAATGTAGTTAAATCCCTAGCAGCTTCTTCATCAGTTTTCACCAATAACTTTTCATCCTTCACAGAACTGTATCCTGTCCCAACTGGATTATTCTAATTTCCCACAAAATTATTAAAAAGTTTAGTACTTTATATTCATTTATAAATTATAAATTATAAATTATAAATCTTGTAAATTTGCTACACATTTCATACCACAAATAAAAGATTTGCCTTTCTGAGCCATGTGAAGTTTCTTGGGTTACGATCCAATGGCCCCACCTCACCAAAGTTTCCTATTCCAACTCTTGAACCACCCTGCATTTCATTCATCACAAAAAAACAGTTATAACTTATAAAGATTATATCTTTATCCTCTCTATACAAACTATAAAATGAGTTATTTTTTTTATTAAAGATTTAAAATAAATAGAGTCAGAAGTACTTACTGGTCCACCTTGCAAATTAGCCATGTATCAGTAGTATGTAGATGGTGGAGAAACAATGATGTGTAACAATCCATATTGATAGGACATAAATCATCATTTGGGATTAAAGCATGACATTTACCAACAACAAATCAAACACATAAACCCAGTAATGTAAAAGAAATTGAAAGGATGCTAATGAAAAAAAAGGAATTGTAACTTTGTAAGCAATATGACACACCCATGTATCATACAATTGTTTTTTTTCCAGTAGTTATTTGACAAATTATCCTCTACTAAAAAGCAAATTAGTGACCCATTACTCAAGATCCACTACTTTTCTAATAAAACGTGACTTAATAAACAAACTGTGGCTGACCCGTTTGACCCGGCCCAGCTGCATAACCATATCAAGTGGCCCGTTTGTTGAGCCCGCCAGGATTAATCCTTACAATATAATCATAACATTATACATCTTTTTCTTAATTTTATTTAAAAAAAATCAACACATAAGCTTCACAAAGATGATTGAACAGTTCTGAATGTTGATTGATAGGTTAAATCGAGCTATAGGGGAATGTGTAACTGTTTTGATCTCACTGAAAATGTGTAACCGATGTTATGTAATCAAGGCCTTGTAACTGATCCCGGCGAAACATGGGGATGTTTCGTCATAGGTAACCCATCTTGTTCCTCTAGTTCCATACATCTACAATTTAGTTACATGCATAACTTTACATTAGAACATACATCTTTGATAGCATGCTTTGTTATAACTTTCTTATAACGCCATATCATGTAAGCACTTTTTTGTGATTCACAAATAAAAAAATATAATTAACTTTCTTCTATAAGTTTAGAACCGAACTCACTTCTGTTATCTTAGAACACTGGAAAATGGCAAAAAGATTACTTTTCAAATTCAGTCACTGGAAGTTGGATTTTTATTTATTAAATAAACTGCATTTGAGTATAATTAAAACTTGACTGGGTCGAAACTACAATTAATAAACATTAAAACATTATCTTGACCTTTTTACAACGTGTATAATGAATGAAGTTGTTGAACCATATAATCAAATGTATGTTGATGGACCAGACCAGCTCATTCAAGTTTTTAAAAAAATAACCCTTGGCAACGAAGACACTTGACCTGCTGTCACCGACAAACTCAGTAGATGCATCATCTTCATCGACATATCCAAAAATGCCCCTGCGTTTGCCTTCTGATTCCTCCCTGTATTACAAAAGTACTCCACATAGTTATCATGAATTCAACGTATCATACATAAAACGGTTAGGGGAAAATAACATTTTAGGCCTCAAATAGAAGTGACAATCTAACACACACTGTAGTTTGTTTCTCCAGAAAAAGGAATTGGGACATCCAACTTCTAAAATTAATGAACAAATTACCAAATATTAAATTTGTGAAGTTGAAAAACACACGATTGGCATCCAGATGAACCAGATTCTAGAAACTAATACAAACTAAAAAGTTAAAAATCACTATTTGTAATATCTAAAAGCAAATTGAAACTGTATTTCAAAATATAAGATTAAAATAATCTAGTTGAACCAAATGAAAAGTATTAAAATGGGGAACAAAATATCGTAAAGAACATAAACACCAAATTACTATAATAAACAGGCGGTACCAACATTAATCACGAGACATGTGTCCCCAATCTGTTTTTATTTAACATATATAATAAAAAAAAATAATAGATTTATGTCTTCTGATATGCATTATAACTTCTAAACAAAGCATAAATATAATGATACCTAAAGATGAATGTCCTCAGCATCTTGCTTGTGAAAAGTAATGTTAACTTCTAATTACACCCATCTTCATTTAAAAAGTTATGCTAATTTAGCCTAAACAATCAAGTAATCATCAAATAAGATCTAATTCTCTAACCCCGACCCCAATTCAATAATTCTAAATTTAGCCACCCAATTAGTTCACAAAACCTTAACTATCTTCAACTCAAGCCACAATGAAAGAACAACAAATACACTCACTTAGACTGAGGCTTACCTTATTAGACAAATTGTTCGCCCCTACATCAGCAGTAGTTTCTGTGACATCATCAAAATCATCAACCTTGCCACTTGCTGGAAAATTATACTACCACCTGCAACAACAACATATAGGAAATGAAATTCATAATCTTTATTTTAATATCTGATCTAAATCAAAATAAAGCAAATACAACTCTTTTTAAATACATGTCTCCTTACATACCAGCAAGATCACAACTTGAAAACCCAAATACATACTAAAGTCCTACAGATTCAATCTAATTAACTCCTAATACGTATATCAACAACAATTAACTAAATTTCTATGCAGAGATAAGAAAAGGAAAATTTATAACTTTCTTCATCACAGTTATGGGTCAATATTAAATCCCAAAGTAAAACTATACCTATTAAGAAGTACTCGACACAAAGGCTCTCAAATTCTATCTTCCAAACCATTAACAATGAAAGGACTCAAAACCATGTTCCGAGCTGGGATAACTTCCAGGTCATTATCAAATGATTTACATATAACATTTAAAGAGTTAGAACATTATGATCTGTCATGACCTATCATAAAAAAGTTGGTAAATAATTGTTTTATCTACTTTTGTAAATAAGCGCCACGTTTAATGATGCCAATCATACCAAATAGCTATTAAAGTAGAACTAAGAAATGCCTTCCAAATCCAATAAATCAACTGATCCTTACAATCATGCTTAAATTAATTGAGACAGGTACCTATTCATTCAGCTTAAAAAAAGGGATTAAATGATGCTAAATAAAGTTTAGGAACCTAATCACGCAAAAACAAAAGCAAGCCCTTTTGGTTCTAATAGATTTTTGCACAGTTCTTAATTAGCAGGGGAAACACATTCAAGATAGCCGCCAATTCCCAACATGCATCATTCAATCTTTTATCATATATGGTGTACTCTAGAGACTATATGCATGTCAAATTGCTAATACATCTTCAATTCTTCTTTCTATTCCTCTAGCTCTCTTAATCTCTCCTGAAAGTATTGTAAGTGTTGAACTATACGCTTTATCTTCATTCATGATATTATCATTAAAATAATATAATAACATTTCCAATACGAAAAAAAAAACAATTTAGCAATTACTATACCAATTTTGCATGAGTTTCCAGCTTCTGTGACGAACCTCTTCATAATCTCGACTACCAGCAATTTTCTTTAGTAGATCAAGTCGTTGTGAATCTTTCATCACAGTCAATAATGATATCTACAATAAATTCACTTCTATTAGTAAAAAGCACCAGACTTCTGCTCCATGAAACAGGTTTTGTCAAAACATTTTACATTTCAATCATCTGTGGCTGACCCGTTTGACCCGGCCCAGCTGCATAACCGTATCAAGTGGCCCGTTTGTTGAGCCCGCCAAGATTAATCCTTACAATATAATCATAACATTATACCAGTAACACATCTTTTTCTTAATTTTATTTTAAAAAAAAAAATCAACACATAAGCTTCACAAATATTGATATGGTCATCTTCAGCCTTATATTCATGTTTCATGGGTAATAATTAGTGAAAATAAATATAATTAAAGATTAAACTGGTGTGTACCTGCATGTATGAGAAGGGGAGGAAGGGGGAATTACTTGTCTAGAACCATGGCGAGAGAGGCAAAGTTATTTATCAAACACCTGGAGTGCAAAAACACATATTTCAATTAAACTAAATACTATCAACATGTGTTATTTTCAACAGAACCTTACAAAAAAAAGAAATTAAATGATGCTAAATGAAGTTTAGGAACCTAATCACGCAAAAACAAAAGCAAGCCCTTTCGGTTCTAATAGATTTTTGCACAGTTCTTAATTAGCAGGGGAAACACATTCAAGATATCCGCCAATTCCCAACATGCATCATTCAATCTTTTATCATATATGGTATACTCTAGAGACTATATGCATGGCAAATTGCTAATACAACTTCAATTCTTCTTTCTATTCCTCTAGCTCTCTTAATCTCTCCTGAAAGTATTGTAAGTGTTGAACTATACGCTTTATCTTCATTCATGATATTATCATTAAAATAATGTAATAACATTTCCAATACGAATAAAAAAACAATTTAGCAATTAATATACCAGTTTTGCATGAGTTTCCAGCTTCTGTGACGAACCTCTTCATAATCTCGACTACCAGCAATTTTCTTTAGTAGTTCAAGTCGTTGTGAATCTTTCATCACAGTCAATAATGATATCTACAATAAATTCACTTCTATTAGTAAAAAGCACCAGACTTCTGCTCCATGAAACAGGTTTTGTCAAAACATTTTACATTTCAATCATCTGTGGCTGACCCATTTGACCCGGCCTAGCTGCATAACCGTATCAAGTGGCCCGTTTGTTGAGCCCGCCAAGATTAATCCTTACAATATAATCATAACATTATACCAGTAACACATCTTTTTCTTAATTTTATTTTAAAAAAAAAAATCAACACATAAGCTTCACAAATATTGATATGGTCATCTTCAGCCTTATATTCATGTTTCATGGGTAATAATTAGTGAAAATAAATATAACTAAAGATTAAACTGGTGCGTACCTGCATGTATGAGAAGGGGAGGAAGGGGGAATTACTTGTCTAGAACCATGGCAAGAGAGGCAAAGTTATTTATAAAACACCTGGAGTGCAAAAACACATATTTCAATCAAACAAAATACTATCAACTTGTGCTATTTTCAACAGAACCCCTAGAATTACTTTCAAATCCGACATACATCACATAGTTTGATATATGCATACATGTAGAACAGAAGAGTAAGCACTATATTGTATTGTGTATAAACAAACGTATTCTTGAAATCACTCATGGGAATTTAGTAATTCCTTTTCTTGCCACCTAACCATTGAACCAATAATAACCAACACAATATAGTGTAAGCCCTAACAATCAACCACCAATGAGTAACATCAAATGATATCGCAAATTATCATTTAAAAAGCATTAAACAGAGGTTAATACCAACCTCAAGTGAAACTTTCTGGTCCAGTGTGGTTCTGTGGTTCTGGTGTCTGAAACTCCTCCTTGATTCATCATATCACACCATAAGGTTCCTCCTGCTGAAAACAAAACATCAGTTAAAACCTCAAATTTTAATAAAAACAATGATAAATAATATGAAGAAAAACCCTAAGTAAATCGGCGGAAAGAAGAAATCAAAGTTACGAACCTTTAGAGTCAATTCAGAAGGAAATAAGTGGTGGCGGACGATCTGTGGATTGGATGGGGGCTGAAAAAGAAGAAATTTGATGGTGCGATGACATCAGTGCTGAAGCAATAGATGAAACAAACGACCCAAAGGATTGATTGAGAGAGATGACCTTCAAATCGACAACAAAGCCGCAGAGGAAGAAACCTAGGGTACCAATACCAACAACAAAGCCGCAGAGGAAGAAACCTAGGGTTTCTGTACTATGAAACGGGAAGGCAATCAGGAAAAAGGAAAGATGTATTTGATTGAAGAGAGAGGCGGGGTGAAGAAACGTACGTGAGAAGGAGAATAGAGGAAAAGAGAGTTTGGCGCCCATAGTGAATTATCTTGATTAAGAGGGTGTCCACATCATCAAAATGATTGGCTAAGAATAGCCCTTGTGGCCTAAGAGAATTCATTTAGTATAATAGATAGATACGTAACCAAACATCACAATGGAATGATTATGATCCATTTCATTCCTTTATTTATTCCATTATCTCATTCATTCCATTATTTCATATCAAGTAGACCTTATAGCATTCATGAGGTTTTCTATTTCATTCGTATCACTAAAGTATTAAAGAAAAAAATATAGTTTAGAGAAAAAACAATAAAATAAGTTTTGTAAAAGAGAGAAGTTTTATTAAAATCTCTAGGATCTGAATGCTCTAAACAATGAATCTCTCAATGTAAATTTGTGAATGTATAAAACTGATAAAAAAAAAAAAAAATAAGTATTTATGAGTAAAATAGAAATCTATATATAATCTAAAATTTAGTTGCATGTTCTATTTTAAAACCAACATTTATGAAGTTTTAAATGCAAGGTACAAGTATACTTACTTTTCATACAACACACAATGCATATGTTAACTACTTTTTTAGGGCAAATTTGTCTTTAAACAACCTATTTAATCCAAAGAAAGTTAAGAGTTAAATCTTTAAACACCCTATTTAATCCAAAGCCCTTCCCCTTCAATGCCATTATCAGTTTCTTAAACTCAACAGTTCATCCTTCAATGCAATCAATAGATTCTTTAATTCAGTTGTTCATCTTCAATAGCCCTGTCCGTTTCCAGCCACCCCCACATATGGTACGTGCAACTTCGTTCCCTTCTTATCATCACCCTCTTCCTGGGAATCCTTCATGAGGACCGACGAGACCAGGTCTAGGGCTCAAATTCTCAAGCAACTGAATTCTGATTTTAATTTTTCTTTCAGATTTGCAGTTGCACGGGGATGATGTTTATTACACTCTGGAGAATCCTACACAAAATGTGGCACAGCCATCTAAGGTGTGTTGATTCATTTTTTTTTTTTTTTTGTATGCATAAGTTTTTCTGGCAATTTTTTTTTCTGTATAAAGTAACATATAGTTTTGGCTTGCGAGTTACGGTGGGTTTAAAAAGCACAAATTTTTGGATTAATAAACTGGTAAGCACAAATCTTTGAGCCGTGGGCTAATTGATCTTAATATATCTGGACGTAAGGGCGCCACTACTACCAAAATTTGAATTACTTTTGTTATTTGACCCATACATAATCGACCCATTTTATGATATTCGTGCAGCCAAGAAGGTAGACCTGACTGATGTGGGCATTGTCGGCGGTTTGTCTATTGGGGTCGAAGAGAAGGATAAGGGACTTCCAAATTCTTTGTACATGGGTCGAGCTATGGCGCTCGGTAAATCCACTGGTTTCACTACTTCGGCAACAACAGATGCCACATATGCAAATATACGAATTGTGAATTTCTTTAGCATACTGAATTCATTAACTGTAGGTGGTTACGTTTTGGGAGGGAGAAGTTGTTGATACAAAGAATTATGCATTCTTCACCAACAAATGGAAAGCAACGTATGTATCTTCTCTGCTCCGAACATTTTAGCTATAAATTTCTTTGTTTCCGGTTCCATTTTTTTTTTGCCAACAAAAAACATGTTACTTTGGATTTTGATGTCAAATGGATCACTTCTGAAATAAAACAATAAAAAATGATCGAACTTTGACAGCTCAGAAGTTGACATAGATCACTGGACAAAATTTCCATCTTTTTCACCTCTTTTAGTAAGTCCACTAAATACATCACTAATAATGAGTTTTTTAGATATTTAGTTTTATGCTTATAATCTCTTCTTATCAGAGTCAAGTTGAAGTTTATGGTATCAACTATTTTATAACCTTCATTATGAGCCTCTCATTTGTCAAAAAATTAATTTCATTTGTAACGGTTGAGGAAACCAAAGGCCTTTCTATTATCTCTATTATCTATACTATAACTGACAATATGTGATGAACTATTCACAGAGAAACAAGTTTTCACACACACACAAAATTCCGCACAAACTTGAATCACCACCTGAGTCTCTCATTTGTCAAAACATTAATTTCATTTGTAACGGTTGAGGAAACCAAAGGCCTTTCTATTATCTCTATTATCTATACTATAACTGACAATATGTGATGAGCCTCTCATTTGTCAAACATTAATTTCATTTGTAACGGTTGAGGAAACCAAAGACCTTTCTATTATCTCTATTATCTATACTATAACTGACAATATGTGATGAACTATTCACAGAGAAACAAGTTTTCACACACACACAAAATTCCGCCCAAACTTGAATCACCACCCCACATACCACGTTTATGTTCCGCCACCGACATTCGTAATCGCTTCAACGCCACTCGCTGCCGACGCTACTCAAATGAAACCATTGTCTACGCCGCCGATTGTTTAAACCGTCACCCTCCTCATTGACGGAACCGACGGACTACCATTGCAACCTGATACGGAACTCCGACGACACTAGACTACGGTCGCATCATCGCCCTCCCGTCAACATCGGTACCATATTTACAATTATTCTGGTCGCTTTTATTTTCTGTACGAAATCCCCACAATTAATCATGTTATCAGTAATAAAGAATTCATGATTTATTTCTGGACATTAGGAATTAGGATTCATAGAGTAAATTGAGAATTTGGGGTCCTATTGAACATGTTTTTTTTATATCGAACAAAACTAAATAACCACTAAACAGCGAGCCAAGCTTACTGGTTGATGCATATGTTGGTGTTCCTGTTAACCTTGAATGGCCACAAGTTCAACCCACACGCCATTCCTTTTATTTTAAGCATTTTTTCTCTGTTAAAACTTGACACATGAATCCAGTTTCATAAAATTCACTTTGTGTTTACCAGGTTTTAATGTACATTCTTACACAAAATCCCACTAACTGGTTTATAGCATGAGGAAGATGAAGTATAAATTGAAAATAAATAATTACATAAAGCCAAGCCACATGTGTATACCAACTTCCTTGAAAGTTCCATGTGTGTGTGTGGGTTACTATATTTTTACTATTAAACTTAAAGTATTATTTTATATAGAATCTTAATCATATGAGTAGAGTTTCATTTAGAAACTGAACCATAAATTAAGTTCCTGTGATGTTAGTATAGATAAGCTGTGTGTATGCACATGATGTCATGTAACTGTAGTAACAATAATAATACTGTTAATAATTATAACATAAGAGACAATCATAATAATCGTATATGTCACCTAATTTACTATGTGTTCTTAACCATATTTTAAAAATACTCAATAGTTAATGTTACTTAGTGATATATTGTTGTACATGTTCCTTACAATATGTATGGTTTCTAATTTAACATGACATTAAATTATATTCTAACCATACATCAATTAAAGGACATTGATTCCAGACCCTAACTACATATTTACCTTCATAAATACAGCTTTAATGATGTTTTTAATTCTACTTTATTATATTAATGTGTCTATAATTGTTATGTCCCTTTGTATGCAAACCCCTAACTTCTCGGTTTCACTCTAATAAAAGTAAGTGACTTATCATTTTCCCATAATAATCATCATTTAATTTTGTGTTAATTAATGTTGTCCATTCCAAAAGACCATCTAAATGGCTTTATAAATCTTTGTCCATATTGCAGCCCATACCCGCCTTCTCTCCAACAACCTATAACCGCTCTGTCTACACGTGTGGCCATGGCAAGGAACGATTCTGTTGCGGGGTATTCAGAAAAATGGACCACACCAGAAGCCATCTTGACCCACGGTAGAAGAAACAAGCATCACATGGTATGCCCCCTACAAACTACATTGTATATATAGAATATTCATTTTAGATTATGTATCTTTATCGAAATCGAAGAGTAAAGGACAATATATCTCTATCTCTACACATAATATTATGGAGGACGCATGACACAATTCCAGCCTCCGTAATTTGTTATCTCGACCGTCTCTTTTATAAAATTATAATGTTAAAGAAATATATACTTTTAAATTTAATATTAACTTAACTATATATGCTAAATATTTAATTATGGATAATTATAATATGATTACCCAAATGAGTTTATATATTTTTTATTTTGATCTTAAGTTAATTAATTTAATTGTGTTAAAAGGATACTTGAAGGATTATTTACAAAGGTAACCCAATAACAAAAAACGCATTTAGTGGGATCTTGGTGCTAGATTTTCTATCATACATTTTGGGTTAGACAGCAAGATTGCCACTAAATAAATATGGATGTTTTTTATTAGTTAAGACTCAAAAAGAACCATATGTTCAATATATATATACATTCATCCTTTTATGGTATTATTATAAATCAAGAAATGACTTCGTGACAGGTTGATTGTTATTACATATGATCATACAATTTTCATATGCATGTATGAGTTGATTGTTATATGAAGGCACAAGCTTATTTTTTAATACATTAAATCAGACATCTATTTGGACTTACATACGTATGTTAAAACCTAGCAGTACCAAATCCAAATTCGTATAGTTTGTGACGACCAAGCTGACCCCACACGATTGTTGGTTGTATCCACATCACATAGGAGGACTATATTGCGGTTGAAAAAAAATAAATTTTTTTAATACCGAAATCTATTTTTTAATACGGAATTCACATTTATAGATATTTATAAATATTTTTTAACAGTTATAAATATTTATAAATATTTTTTAATACCGAATTCACATTTTTAATACAGAAAAAAAAGTAATGTTTTTTTTAATACCGAATTCACGTTTATAAATATTTATTGAAAACATAAAATGTAATTTAAATATTGGGTAGATAAAGAGTGTACGTAGTTCGTGGCGAACCAAGCATATGTAAACCTTGGTCATTTTGGTTAAGGTCAAATCAGGTTTGCATTAGAATGTAATATACACTTAGGATATGTCATTTTGGATAAGCACAATATTGGTTATCATTTTTGAATCAAATGGTTAAAGTTTATAGTTATGCTGGTAATATATGCAGAGTGCTTAATTCACCTGTCGTGTTGAAGTCAAATGCATACGCAATAGGCAAGAGTGGTTCAGGCTGACATGTGGCGGTGGGAATTGCATGAAAGGTGTGGGGCGTGAAGACAACGATATGTGGTGTGATAGGTGCGAAAACCCCGTTGTCTTCCAGAGAGCAATGTTTGTTTTAGTATACCATTTTAATAGTTTTCTTTTTGTTATTTCACTGCAGCCAGTTGGCTGGTGATGGGATTGGGGATGACGGTTGCATGCGTTAGCTAAAGTTTGGTCTATGTGTTATCCAATAAGATAGGAAGGCGTGCGAGAGTTTATGCGTTTTTCCTTTTTCTGTTTCATGTTTTTTTTTCTTGGAAGACATCTTTTTTCACTTCTTTTTGACCGGCAAGTTTTGCCAAGGAAACAACTTATGGTCCATGGTTTAATAAAGTTTAAGCACGCCCCTTTGTAGGCGTATTGTCTTACATGTTATGCACCGGCCGTGTCAGACGTCTTACCACGAACAAACAATAGCTATTATGCATGCCGTGCATCGCACGGGCTTTTTCCCTAGTATAGATAAAGAATACGATGTGAGAGGTTTAAAAGAAATGTGTATTTTAGAATTGTGAAATTTAAGGTGAGCAATAACCGAAAGTAAACCAAAATTAACCAAAAATTAAATTAATTGAAAGTTGGTTATTTTTTTTTACCCTCGGTTAATCGAAATTAACCAAACCAAAATATTAATATTTTCATATATTATTAGTTTTATACCTTCATTTCATGTATTTGATGTTTTTTACCTTCATTTCATGTATTTATACATCTATTTATGTATTTATACCTTCATTTTAGTATTTATACATCCATTTTATGTATTTATAAATTCATTTCATGCATATATACATCCATTTCATGTATTTATACCTTAATTTCATCTATTTCTAAGCTAAAATTTTAGCCTAGGTATGGTTTTGGTTACTAACCGAAATTAATTGAACTGAACCGAAAACTAACAAATTAAGCAAATAAAACGAACCAATTAACCGAAAACATATTGATTAATAAAATAGAGAGTAAATTGTCAAAATCGTCTCTGAGGTTTGGGCATTTTGTCAGCTTCATCTAAAACAACTTTTTTTGTATCATATTGCTCTTCACGTTTGGGATTTTTTGTCATTTTCATCAAAATGTCTAATTTGGGTTATTTTTTCTATCAAATATTTGGATTAAAATGACAAAAATCCCAAATCTCAGGGACAATTTTGACAAAAAAATTCGACATTTGGAGGAAAATGGTAAAAAAAATCCCAAAAGTAAAGGGCAATATAGGATTAAAAAATTAGGGTAAATTACACTTTTCGTCCTTTATGTTTGTATAGGATTGCAATGGATGACCTATAACTTCAATAATTACAGTCACAGTCATTTATTCGGAAAACCTATTACACCATAGGTCCTTTGGCCCTAACCTGGTTAAAATTTTTAGTTAAGTCAGGCATGTGTCTTGCACATATGGGTATGTTAGTAATTTTACCATTATCTATACTATATTATAATGCATGAGGCAAGGCCATTTTAAGATACTCAAAAAATAAGAACTTTTCCCGCCTTTATTTATAGAAAGACCCCTAAAATGAGGGTAGTTTGGTCTTTTAAACACTATTTATTTTTTAAACCCTAAACTTATTACACTTAAATCCCTAAGGTTTTAACAAAATTATAGATAATTAGTTAGAATTCACCCCTCCATAACAAACCTATATTTTTTTTTACTTATTCTTGACATATTTTATAAACTATAATGTTTAAAAAAAATCCAAAGATAGCATGACGACCTACACATTTTTGTCGACGTTTCGGTAGTTGTCTTGTTCAATATCGACGCACGGATTAAAAGGTACAAGTAGATAATGCTTTAATGTACAAGTGATTTAAGAAAACAACAACAAATAATCTATACTATATTATAATGCATGAGGGAGGGGTATTTTAAAATACCCAAAAAATAAGAACTTTTCTCCCCCTTTATTTATAGAAGTGGGAAACCCGCGCGTTGCGGCGGAGTCGACAATTTACATTTAAATTTTTAACTAACTTCTCTAAAATTACAAAACACATTTTATGATTCGTCCTTAACTCTAAAACCTAAACCCCATTTCTAAAATATGTACAGATCGATATGTGAAATTCCCATTTTAACCTTGTGTAACATCAAGGACCATTGGTACATGCGTGCGTGCACACTTTCACCATTGACACGATTGTGTCCTTCTCAAATACGGTCTTTTCGCTCCAGGCTGCGTGCTCATAATTTCCATAACCTGCTATTATTCAATCAACAAGAAAGTGTTTTGTGGGTCAACCAAATACTATTTACTTTGTCATGTACGAATATAACACGTACCTAAATGTCATACCCACCTATATCATATGTCACCTTCTCCAAAACAACTATACCAATTTTAATAAAATTAAAAAAAATGATTACAATACCTGATTCTGCTGCATTTGCATCATCTCAACCTGTAGAATATAAACAACTCTATCAAAAAAAATGATAAAAATTTCTTCAGATATATAGTTTATAACTTCATTTTTTTATTATAAATAATTATTTTTTTTTTTACCTTTCTTTTCAGTTCTTGATTTTCCTCTTTCAGTTTTGCTACTTCTGCTTCCAGTTCCATAGTGTATGCCTAAAACATACAAGTCACCTTACAAACAAGAAAAAACCGAAAACCGCAACTAAAAAACCCGTTAAACCGACACGAACTTGCTTACGAGCCCGCGACCGAGCAGCCGATTCTCGGTTCTTAATCATTCGTCTTTGCCGCCTTTCTAACCGCCCCACTTTTTCTCCCCCTCACAATCCGACTAAACTCATAACGCGAAGGCGAAACCGAAGACGTATCTCCATTATTCTTCCCCATCTCTTCTGACGAAACCGCATGCGACCCTACCGCCGTAACCCTGGGTCCCACTAACCCCATGTTACCACCCTGTAACACCCCATCAGAAACACCCATGATCCCATTCCTAATTACAGGACGACCCTTCATACCACCACCATAAGCAACATTAGTTTGCTTTGGAAACAACTGTTGACTTTTCTGTTGATTTTGTTGTTGACTTTGCGCAGATCTAACTCACCCGCGCGTTGCAGCGGCGGCAACAACTTATAACGCGGTACTCATTTTCTATTAGCAGCCCAACCATTGTTGACCACACGAACCGGGTGCGTAGATAATCATGTGTCAATAACGCGCGTATCAAATTTTGGAAGTCCATTTGCTTTTCGCTACTTTGTTTGGTCAACCGTTACTATATTATTACAAAGAAGTTGTGTTGACCGGTCGATCAATTCTGACTTTTTAGGTCAAAATATAAATAGGGCTTAAAATTAACACGAGTTATCAAAAGCGATTACATCAACGTTTACCTAAAATATTATTATTTTGTATACTTTTTAATGTAGCAATACAATTTCTTTTTGTTTTTTAAATGGAAGAACTTGCATCCCATATTCCCCTGTTTCCAATATAAAGTTCAAAATTTGTTAATTCGTCCTAAAAAGTCAAACTTTTAGTGAAGTACGTAATGTGCCCCTAAACAACAAGGTTAAGGAACCTTGTGAAAATCAAAACTGTTAATAATTAAATCACTTCCAATTTTAAAGTCTAACATATTGTTTTTCAGTTTGGGGTAGACTAAAACCGAGCACAAACATGTGTTATTTTATTAGTTATCATCACTATGGGCGCTTTCAAGCACTTAAGAAAGTACAAAAACCGAGTATATAACAAGGGTCCTGCATAAAGTTGTAGTCTTTGCAACAATGGTGAGAACGCATGTCTAGATGAAATATTCAAGACGCATATACCTGGGGAGAATGATAAACAGTGAACCCAAGCTTTGATTTTTTTCCATAGTCAACAGACAAGCGTTCCAACAACAAGGACCCGAGACCAGAACCAGTACCTCCACCAACATCATTGAATGCCAAAAAGCCTTGCAATCCGGTGCAGTTATCGGCCAACTTTCTTACTCGATCAAGGCACAAATCAACAAATCTCCTTTCCCACTGAAGATACAAAGATTTTTTAACAAATTTTCTTATAAAATATTTAATAGAGCAGAGGGGTCAGAAGTAAACCTGTGTAATGGCCTCTTGCGAAGTTATTAGCTGCATCTTCCTTTCCGGAAATAAGTTGCTCGGGGTGGAAGAGTTGGCGGTAAGTCCCGGTCCTGACTTCATCGATGACGGTTGGTTCGAGATCAACGAATATCGCTCTTGGAACATGCTTTCCTGACCCAGTTTCGTTTCGCTGAAGAAAGTATTAAATGCATCATCTGCAACGCCAGGTGTTGTGTCACCGCCAGAAAAAATGAAGCATAGAAGTTATTAGTGGAAAATGACATTTGCATAATAGTGTACATACTCAACCACAATAAAGAAAATTGCGCATAAAGTTGGTCTTTCAAAAATCAAGTCGTATCCCCAGATCAAGGAAGTCAACAAGAGAGTCAACCACAATTCAAATACAGATCCCTTACTATATTATAATGCATGAGGGAGTGGTATTTTAAGATACCCAAAAAATAAGAACTTTTCTCCCCCTTTATTTATAGATAGACCCCTAAAATGATAATAATTTGGTCTTTTAAACGATATTTATTATTTAGCCCTTAAATTACCTATTAAAAAAAAGAACAAAACAAAGTTAATATTGTAATAAAAGAAATGAAAACAAACTAATAATTAATAATAATTAGTAATAATAATTAATAACTTAATTCTTTGATTTTTATTCAAATCAAAAGATCCGCCGTTCTTTTTACGAATTCAAAACCTTAAACAACTATAATTCTCTCAACACAACAAACTCACAGGATAACCAGGAAATATAGTTATCTTTCAATAACAATCAACACTATATTTCGAATGATTCCCGATTCAAAGTTCAACCCTCACAAAGTTGTTATCAACTATTTTCCTTACACACCCTGATTCAATATCTGTTTTGCCACGGACCTCTACCGCAAGGAAACAACTCCGACGACTCCGCATCACGTGATTGGTCATTCGGTAAGCTTTTCTATTCCATTTGATATGGCTACCTCTATTTGTAACCGAGTGACCGGAAATA